>PVIC010025162.1:0-25511 GCA_004025085.1 Thryonomys swinderianus
GCCCAGCATTATATGTGGTTACTGGGGATCAAACTCAGGACCTTGGGCTTGCGAGGCAGGCGCCAGAACCACTGAGCTAACCCTCCGGCCCCCCTGCCTTCCTTTTTATTTCTTCTATCCTACCTCAAAACTAAGCTGTATATCTGGTCTCAGAAATCAGGATTAAAGAGAGAACAGCCCAAATTCTTAAACAAGCCAGTTTCAGTAAGCATAATAAAGACCTCTATTTTACTCTTCACACAAATAAGTAGCTTGAGATAATCTCAAGTAAATGATTAATCATTTTTATATGCTCTTTAATTCCAAGCTACAGTTTCACAAGATACAAAAAAACTACAACAAAACAGGAAGCTGATGCAGGTACTGTCTCTGTCAGGCAAAGGCCATGCTACCTGGTAGCAGACAGAACACAAAACAAGATGAGATGAACCTAACATAGCAATAACAACTACAAAGTGCAGCATCTTTTCAATGCCAAGTCACCTGACAATGTCCATATGTCTATCCTGATTCCAGCATGGCCACTGCCCACAAATATTTGCCCTGACCCCCATAGGTGATAGAGGTGCCAGATTTCTCTTCCAATGACCCATAAAGTTTCTGCCTCTTCTTGCTCCATGCTGGTGGCCTCTTGCTTGCCATCAATCCACTTCTGCCTAGGTAAATAAAATCTGTACCTCTTTGCTTTCACTACCTGCTCCAGTGGTCTCATTCCTCCTTGCCATTTGCTACCAGGGTAAGGTAGAACTCCTGAGAGATAGGAGAGGACTTCAATGGCTGCTAATAAGCACATCTTTCAAAGGAGGTTTATAAAGCAAAATCATGAGGTGAGTAAAAAAATCACAAAGTGGGTACAATGCAGTGCATAATTATAATCAATCAATAGGATTATAAGTATAGCCATGCAGGTAATATCAACCCGATATGTAGAAGTGTACATGCAAAGAACAAGAACCCGTTTTGGAAAAGATTGGTCACCAGGTTCTAGTTACTCACCAAGGTGACTGATGACTATCTAGCCTTATTGGACCAGATAATACAAATCATAGTATATAGCTTATCCCTCTTGGAGGTATGTAAGCATTTCAGAGTAGTAGTTAAGGATTCCATCATTGTCTGGAGACCTGGCCTTCAACAAATATGCCTCTAGCCATAGCTGCAATATGTTCTATCTCAATAGATGCAGAAAATACATTGGACAAAATCCAATAGCCATTTGTGATTTTTTTAAAAACCTACATAAAATTGGAATAGATGATCTGAGCTTCTATGAAAAACCAACAGCCAACATTATACTAAATGGTCAAAAGCTGAAAGATTTCACACTAAAATCAGGAGCAAGACAAAGACTCCCACTATCACCACTCCTGTTCAATATAGTTCAGGAAACAATAGCCATAGCAATTAGATGAGAGAGAAATAAAACGAACAGATAGGAAAGGAAGAAGTTAAACTGTCATTATTTGCTGATGATATGATACTCTACATAGAAGACTCCAAACACTAAGACTGCTAAAGGTCAGAAGACTGCTAGATCTCATTGCCAGGTTCAGTAGTTAAAGTGAATACAAGACCAACACTCAAATATACCTTCTGGGCCAGGGATTTAGCTTAGTGGTTCTGGCGCCTGCCTGACAAGTACCAGGTCCTGAGTACAATCCCCAGTACCACATATCACAATGCCAAGTGTGGTAGCTCACACGTGTAATCCCAGCATTTGGGAGGCAGAGGCAGGAGGATTTCTGTGAGTTCAAGGCTAGTCTGGACTATACACGAATAACAGACTCACTGAGACAGAAACTGGGGAAACAATTCCTTTCATAATAGCATCCAAAAAATGCAATACCCAGGAATTAATCTAGCAGAGGAAGTAAAAGACCACTACTTTGAAAATTATAGCATTCTGAATGAAGAGATCTAAGAGGATACCAGAAAATGGGATGACATCCCTTGTTCCTGGGAAGGAAGAAACAGTAGAAAGAAAATGGAAGAAAATGGCCATACTTCCAAAATTGCTTTATAGATTCAGTTCAATCCTGGCTGAAATTCCAACAGTATATTTCCTAGAACTAGAGAAAATAACCCCAAAACTCATCTGGGACCAGAAGAGACCTAGAATAGCAAAAGCAATTCTAGGCAATAAGGACATGGCAAGGATATCACAATCCCCAACTGGAAGCTATACTACAAAGCCATTGTGATAAAAACAGCATGGTACTGGTAAAGAAACAGGCCTAGGGATCAGTGGAACAGACTAGAAGATGCAGAATCAACTTCAGATATACCAAACCACCTCATCACTGACAAAGGAGCCAAACATCCTCCCTGGAGGAAAGACAGCCTTTTTAATAAATGGTCCTGGAAAAACTGGATTTCAACTTGCCAAAGATTAAAGCTTGATCTGTCTCTTTCACCATGCACTAAACTAAAACTGAAGTGGATCAAAGATCTAAATATTAAAACAGAAACACTAAAACTGCTAGAAGGGGTGGGTTAGGTAGAACTCTTGAAGACACTGGCATAGGAAAAGACTTTATTCATAAAAAGATTTTATTCATAAAATAAAACCTCATTAGCATGGAAACTAGTATAAAGAATGCACAATTGGGATCTCATCTTATTAAAAAGCTTCTGCACAGCAACAGAAAGCACCAACACAGCAAAAAGATAAACCTGCCAGTTGGGATTTTTTTTTTTTTTTTGAGACAGGGTGTTGCTTTGTAGCTCAGGCTGGCCCTGAGCTCACTATGTAGCCCAGGCAAGCCTCGAACTCAGCAATCCTCCTGTCTCTGCCTCCTGAATGCTGGGATTACAGGTGTGAGCCACCACACCTGGCACTGTGGTATGTTGTATTGATGGCTGGTGGGCGTGAGTCACCACACCCAACATTGTATGCGGTTACCAGGATCCAACTCAGGACCTTGCACTTGTGAGGCAGGTGCTGGAACCACTGAGCTAAATCTCTGGCCCCCGGGAAAAAATTTTTAACTGCTGTTCTTCAGACAAAGGACTGCTTCCAGAATATGTAAAGAACTTTAAAAAAATCAGGACCCCCCCCCCAGTCAGAATAGCTGGGGATTTAGCTCAAGTGGTATCGCGCCAACCTTGGACCCACAAAGGCCCGAGTTTGATCCCAAGTACTGCCAAAAAAAAAAGACAATTCAGAAACGGGCATCTGAAATGAACAGACATTTTTCAGATGAAGAAATACAAGTAGCAACTATACAGATGAAGAAATATTCAATATCACTGGTCATACGAGAGATGCAGATGAAAACAACATTGGGATCCCCTGCTAGGGATATACACCAAAGAAAAGATTCATATCACAGAGACATATGGGCACCTATGTTTTTAACAGCTCAGTTTGTGATAGCTAAATCTTAGAAACAACCCAAATGCTCATTAACTGGAGACTAGATAAAGAAGATGTAGTTTAAACAAAATAAAATGGAGTATTATTTGTCCATAAAGAATGATACATTTGAATCATTTATATTCAAATGGAAGTACCTTGAAAACATATTCATAAATGAAATAAATAGGTCACAGATAAGTAAATACTGTATTTTTTCTCTGATACGAGAAACTGAAGATGTAAATGAGTTCTAAAATGTATGACAGATATTGCAAAATAGAAAATATTCAAAGGGAAGAGGGAGTAGGGATTAATATAGAAAGAAAGAAAAAATATGATGTCAAAAAAAGGAAACAAAGCTTATGTATAAAGGGGGGAGGGAGTGGAGTTTGGGTTAAAGGGAAAAATGAGAATTAAGTTGTGTCATATACTGGTATAAATTCTCAATGTCAATTCTCATCATGATGTATATATAAAGGCTACCAATAAAATCAATTTTAAAAGTTTTGATATTGCAAAAGCGCACGCACACACACGCACACGCACGCGCGCACACACACACAACAGATGAGCATTTCCAAGACTGGTGACTTTCTAACTCTAATTAATCATATATTGGCAACCTCTTCCCATCTGTATAGTCCAGATGCAGCTAGTTTCCCTTTGAAGAGCTAGGGGAATGCTGAGAGTAGCTTTTTCATACTATACAAACAGGTCTTCTAAAAATTACCAATAACTTCCCAAAGCATGGTGGATGTTTCCAGTTAGTCAAACGTGGCCTGTTCCTTTACCCTTTCTCTCCTTGGCAACTTCTCATGGCCTGATTGCCGTTCCTCCATCTTCAGCCTAGGCCCCCTCACCTTCCAGGGTGTTGAAGCCTTTTTTTGCTCTCATGCAGGGAGGTGTGGTCTTCTCTACCTGGGACAAAGCAGTAATCCCAGGACCTGAATCTGCACTGTTCCAAGGCCCAAAGCAGCCCAGCTTTGAAACCCACCTTCTAGGGTCCTCTGTGGGAATTTTGCCCACCACTCTTCTCACCAGGCTGTGTTGCAGCTGCCACAAGGCATTATGTTCTCCACAGCTGGCAAGGGCTTTGCCTAGGCCAGCAGTGTTGGGCTGGGAGACTCTGCCGCCCAAGGGATCCTGGCTCCATATCCTCTGCGGCCATGAAATAGTACAGGTAGATGGGAAAGCGGATTGCCTATGCCTCAAAGCCTGGGGCCAGCCAGTGGGCAGTCACAGCCCAGGATCCCATGGTCTACAGGTGAAGGCTGACCCAAGCCTGCCCTGTAACCCACCATGCTGGTGGGAGGGCTAGGAGCAGGCCACGCTGTTCTCCCTGCAAGAACTCTAGTTGGCCTGAGTTTTAAAAGAACCTCCTTTATTTCAGGTCTAAGAGTCATTCCACTGGTGTTAAAATATATCCCAGAGGCTGGAGATTTGGCTCAGTGGTTCTGGCGCCTGCCTCACAAGTACAATGGTCCTGAGTTCGATCCCCGGTAACCACATACAATGCTGGGCATGGTGACTCACACCCACCAGCAATCAATACCACATACCACAGTGCCAGGCATGGTGGCTCATGCCTGTAATCCCAGCACTCAGGAGGCAGAGACAGGATGATTGCTGAGTTTGAGGCTTGCCTGGGCTACGTAGTGAGCTCAGGAACAGCCTGAGCTACAAAGCAAGATCCTGTCTTAAAAAAAAATAAAAATAAAATAAATATAAAAAGTTAAAAAATATGTCCTAGATGTTTAACTTTTGATGAGATATCTGAGCCTTTTGTGGGAACATTCAGTATCCTGTAACCCTTAATAAATTTAAAACCATGAGTATTTTCATCAAAATCCAGTTTTGTAGAGCTACAGATAAGATCTAACACTGGAGTAGTGTTCCATTTAAAAAGTTATAAACCTTAAGGTGTTTTTATTTTGTCAGAGTGTTTTATAATTAGTGTGGGCTTTCTGTGAACTTTTGAGGAAGTGATGTTTAAGTGTAAGGAACATTTTTCCTACTATTAAGAACAATCTATTCAAAAGCAAGCAGATATCATGATTAAGGATGTCATGGGGTGCGGAAGGCATCTTTAAATAAGAAAACAATGAGCCATGTAGTTCCACTTGGTATTTGGGTTAACATAGTGTATGGACTGGGACTATAGAGCGGAGTAGCATTACAGCTTCATTAATAGCCCACAAATGTTGGACTAGTTGATATTCCCTATGTGGTCTCAGCACCAGAATGCTGGGAGCATTGCATGGGGACTGGCAACTGATCAAAGACCATGTTTAAGAAAGTTAGAAATTAGAGGCTGACGTCCCCAGCGGACCTCTGTTTTAGTAGGATATTGCTCTTTATGAGGAAAGGTATTTAGGTCTTTGAAGAAATTTACACCAGATTGGGCACAAACTGTCTTTCCTAGAATTTAGTACTGTTTCTCAGATTCATGGATCCACTTCTGTAATACTTTTGCAGGTGCATCTCTTTTCTGTTTTTTGAGACAGGGTCTCATCATATAGTTCAGGCCAGCCTTGAATTCACTATGTAACCCAGGCTGGACTCAAAACTTGCAACAATTCTCCTGCCTCAGCCTCCAAGCTCTGGAATTACAGATATGCCCAACCTCACCTGGCTTTGTATCTCCAAAGGTGTTGTCTAGTTGGTCTGATGTTAATGCTCCCCCAGAGGCATGTCAATATTTTGGTGCCAGGTAAAGATTTGCTCCCAAATAGGAAAACATCCCTCTCTAATAATGAGTAGGGAATTCTGGGAAAACTAGGAAAGTTTAAGGGAAAATCAATTCTCCATATTTGCAAGTCAAAGTCACTATGGAGCATTTGCTCTGAGGGATGCCATCAACATCAGTCACAATGAAGATCTTACTAGAAAGATGTCCAGGAGATTTGTAAAAGACTGAGACTGAAGATGCAATGGCTAAAAGAAAATCAGTATTTTAACCTGTCATGTCAAGAATTATCCAGGGATCTTCCATAATGATATTATTTCACTGACAGGGATCTTCTGCAGACTTGGGCACTTTTATTCTTCCAGGGTAGCCATAATGGAAGCAGGGGCCTTTTCTTGGGAGGTGAGAGTGCCCCGCTCCCAGTGTTTCCCTAGGACTCTGGTCCCTTTCTCTCTCTCTCTTTTTGTGAATGACTGAAATGCTATGAAGAAACTTGTGCTAGCCACCCTTTCATCATGGTGACAAAATGCCTGAGATAATCAATATATAAGAAGGGACAATTTCTTGGGCTCACAATTTTAAAGGCATATAATCCCTGATCCCTTGGTCCTACTGCCTTTGGGCCTGTGGAGAGGCAGTACCTCATGGAGGGATGCATGCAGCTGAGCAAACTGCTCATTCATAGCAGAGAGTGAGCAAAAAAGAGAGAGAAAAAGGAACCAGAATCCCACAGTCCCCTCCAAGGGCACATCCCCAAGATCTCACTTCCTTCTCCTGAGCTCCATGTCCTGAAGGTTCCACCACTTTCGACAGTACCACAGGCTAGCAAGCAAGCCTTTAGAATAAGCTTCTGAGGGAACATTTAAGATTCAGAGCATAGGGCTGGAGGGTTAGCTCAGTGGTTCCGGCCTGCCTCGCAAGCGCAAGGTCCTGATTTCGATCCCCGGTAACCACATATAGTGCTGGGCATGGAGATACGCCCACCAACAATCAACACCACATACCACAATGCCGGACATGGTGGCTCACGCCTGTAATCCTAGCACTCGGGAGGCAGAGACAGGAGGATAGCTGAGTTCACGGTGGCTTGCCTGGGCACCATAGTGAGCTCAGGGCCAGCCTGAACTACAAAGCGAGACCATGTCTCAAAAAAAAAAAAAAAAAAAAAAAAAAGATTCAGAGCATAACAGCATTGTGACTGGTTTCTAACTCGTAATGTCTGGAGCTGTTTAAGTTAATCCTGTATACACACAGTATCTAGCACATCACGTCTACTTGAATGCTTTGCCCAAGGCTTTATCCATCCATTAGTGTTTAATTATAAATTACCTTCTTTCCTGTGTGTCTGTTTAGGACATTTGATTTTTTTTTTTTTAGTTTTCATACAATTTTATTACTCCTTTATGTAGCCCACAGTGCTTGAAGATCATGATTTTGTTGTGTCTTGGTTTTTTTTTTTTTTTTTTTTGAGGCAGGGTCTTATTTGTATTTGTAGTTCAGGCTGGCCCTGAGCTCACTATGTAGCCCAGGCAGGCCTCCAACTCAGCAATTCTCCTGTCTCTGCCTCCCAAGAGTGCTGGGATTACAGGTGTGAGACACCACGCCCGGCACTGTGGTGTGTGGTACTGATTGCTGGTGGGCGTGAGTCACCACGCCCAGCATTGTATGTGGTTATCAGGATCAAACTCAGGGCCTTGCACTTGTGAGGCAGCTGCCAGAACCACTGAGCTAAATCTCCGGCCCTGTTGTGTTTTGTTTTGTATGAACTCCAAACCTGTAAAATGTAGCTTCTTACTATATAAAACCAATGAAATGAGATTCTAGGACTTCACGTTATCTAAATCAAAGCTACTTAAAGATTTTTACCAACTCCAATTCAACCAAAACTGCTGTTTCCTGCAGTTCTATTTTTAGTGCATATATAGTCATGAAATGAAAATCAGTTGATTTTTTTATTTTTTGTTGTACCAGGATTGATCACAGGATCTTGTGCTTGCAAGGCAGGCATGGTGTCACTGAGCTAAATATTGGACTCTGAAAATTAATATTTTCATACAACTCTAATTATAACAGTCGTTTATAATTTCTTTCCAGTCTTTCTGTAGTGATGTTTATCTCTGTAACTGTTCTTTAAATTTTAGCTTACTAGAATTGTACAGATATTCTACACATGGCTTCTAATGAAATTCATCATCCACTTCCTGTGTGTTGCTTATCTTCCCATTGATGATTGCTATCTATTGTTATGGTTTGTGTTAGAAGTCCCCCCAAAGCTTCATGTGGATGAACTCTTTTTTTCAGAGTTAGTTGAATTTGGAATGTATGATGTTGGGGTTAAGGGCATGTGATTACTAAACCACTACCAGTGCGTGATTAGTTTGGGACCATCCTAATCCTAGTAGTCTGAAAAACATAAACGGTGAAGAAAGATGGGTGGGTAATGGGGATATGATATAAGCAAAATAATATATTTGAAATCCCCTGAAAATGTGAAACTAGGGGAATAGGGCAAGACAAACGGGATAACAAGAGGTTAAAATGATCAAAATTCATTCATAACAACTAAAAAAACACCTGGGGATTAATCTAACCAAGAAGGTGACAGACTTCTACAAAGAAATTTTCAGAACACTAAAGAAAGAAACCGAAGGCACCAGAGGATGGAAAGACTTGCCATGTTCATGAACTGGCAGAATTAGTATTGGTAAAATGGTCATATTACCAAAAACAATCTGCAGATTCATTGCAATCTCCATTAAAATAAAAATCTTCACAACACTAGAAAAACTATCCTAAAATTCATATAGAAGCACAAAATATCTAGGATATCTAAAGCAATTCACAATACAGGATTTCAAATTATTGGACTATGGTAACAAAAACAACATATTAGTGGCATAAAAATAGACATGTAAACCAAAAAACAAGAGGACACAGAAACCCTCATGCAACTATAACCCTCTAATACCTGGACCAAGGAGCTCAGTTCTTCATGCAGGCTTAAGAAAGGGCTCTGACGGCACTGTTTCAGATCATTCTGAGAGGCTATCTGATGATCACTGAGAGTTTATCTTTCACTTCACTGAGGAGCCCAGAAAAGGATGAGATATTTGGAGATTTTCTGCTGATTACCCAGTCAGGCTGTAGGCAGATAGTTTTTGTTTGTTTGTTTCCTGAGGAACCTTTGGTGTGGGACTGCACACGGGAGGGTGAGGCACAGAGTCACACACAACAGACTGGGGGGGGGGGGTTCTGGCACGCTTCTGTTTAATGAATGCAGTGCAGGGTGTTATATAGCATAAGCAGTGGGAGGGGTTTGCAGTAGCTATTGGGGATTGGTCTATGGTTGTCAGAAGAGGGGCCCAAGGTTGGGAAGGACCCAGCAATCTCCAGCCACAGTGTGCCCTTTAGCTGAAGGCTTGCTTCGGTCTCAGCTTAAGTCTACCAAAGGCTAAGGGCTCTCTCAAGACCTAGGAAACTGGTGTGTGGTGCACTTGGCTCAGCCAGACGTGGATTTTGCCATCAGGTATCCACTAGAGAGTAGCCCTGGCCATGACCTCTCAGTTGTCACCTCAGTTTCCACTAGTTCCATAAAATATAGAGGTCTGTCTCCGAAAGGAATACAACTGCCTATCTGGTCAATGTTCTACCCACCACTGGCTTCAGTGGGAGTGGAGATTCACCAAAGGGTAACTAGAGAAACCTGTCCTCTGCTTTGAGAGTGGAAGTTGCCCAAAGGGCAATTACTAGCTGGGAGAGTCACCATTGCTGGTTTAGCATTCCATAAGGGAAACATAAAAGTGTGAGCTTTCCTTATCTGAGATGATTTCATAAAAAGACACTCATTTTATAGCATTTTCAAGCAACTAACTCCAAATGCAAAATATTCAAGAGTAAAATGTAATTTTAACAAAGGACAATGCATCATAAAAGAAACAAGTAATTTGCAAAAATGTAAAACATGCAATTTAAATTTAATACAACTTTGGGCCAGAATTTAGCTCAGTGGTTCTGGCCCCTTCCTTGCAGTACAAACCCTGATACCCACCCTCACCCAATTAAGATGATTTTGAAGCAAAAATTGAAACAAAGGTTAGAAATTATGAAATAAAACCAGAACCAAGAAACAAATGGCCAGAGCCTATGAGACAATAATCTACAAAACAAGAACCAGAATTTATGGGAAAAAAAGGTACAATCTAAGAAACAAAAAGACCCAAGTTAGAATCTATAAACAAAAGAAACTCTTAATCTTGGGGAGGGGGAAGACTTCCAAAATGATGTAGGGGGAATACATGTAACTCCTAAAGTTTCTTTCCCTTTTCTTTCTTTTTTTTTTTTTTTTTTTGTAGTCCCAGGGATTGAACTCGGGCCCTTGTGCATGCAAGGTTGACACAGTACCACTTGAGCTAAATCCCCAGCCCCTCTCCTAAACTTTCTAGATACCCTAAGCATGAGTTTGTATCCTCTAAAATTGAAGAAGGAATCCTAGGAACAACGAAGGAAGGTTAAGAGTATGAAAATTTTATTGAGAGAGATAGCTTCTGTCAGAGAGACAGAAGGGGCACCAGAAAATGGGTTGCCCTTGATTATTGTTATTATCTTTTTGATGCCGGGGATTGAACACAGGACCCCTCAGACCCACATTGTATTAATTTTCTAAATTGTGTGTGGGATCATTATTGATTAATAGAATTTCAGTAAAATAAAGGAGCATAAAATACTCCTTGTCAAGGGGTGTGTCTTAGTTTAGGGAACTAAGCAAATTCCCAGACTGAATAGCTTACCCAAGAAACATTCATTTCTCACAATGCTGGAGGCCACAAGTGAGACATCAGGATGCCAGTGTGGTCTGTTTCTGGTGAGGGTCCTCACTAATGTGCACTCTAAAGGAGAGGCAGAAAGGGAGCTAGATAAGTGACTCTGTCTTTATGAGGACACCAATCCCTTTCCTGAGGGCTCCCTTCTTACGACCTCACTGCCTCCTGAAGATACACAACCAAACACTATCACAGTGTTATGTATGGCCATTTCCACATGTAAATTCTGGAAGGATTATACACATGCAATGCACTGTAGAGACTGTGGGGACTCAGTTTCCCACCCTAATCTCAAGAGTTTCTCCCTAAGGAAAGCAGAGGTATCTCCCCAAAGACAGCTCCTCTGTCTTACCAGAGGAAAACCTAGTTCTCTGCTACGTTCTGGCCCTGCTCTGTATGAAATAGCAGCAGGATTATCACCCTAAGGCTGACTTATCTTGTGAGGAGAGCCTGGTTCCATCTTCTGGCCCGTGTTACTTTTATTTTCAGCAGTTGGAAGTCAGTCCAAGGCCTCGCATGGGTAGATAAACGCGCAGTCCAGAGTTACGTGCGCCCACCAGCATGTGCCCCTGTGCTCCCAGGGAGCCTTGCCATGCACGGGTCTCTTCTCACGCGCAGGACTGGCAGGTGAGCGCTCAGCTCAGTGCATTGTGTTCCCTGCCAGTCCTTTGATGTGAGCCATAGCTTTGGACTTTCTGCTTGTTTCCTTTTAATTCGCCTTATGCGAGGAAGCTTTGGGATGATTAAGAGTCCGCAAACAGGGCAGATTTTTCCTAGAACCAGTCTAAAGAGACGTAACAGGACTGGGGTCGAAAATGAGCTAAGGAGGAACTGAATCTGCCAGAGAGAAAAGCCTTGAGATAGGGACAGGAGCACCCAGGAAGGAAATGTGAAAGAAGACATTTAAATTCAGGCCTCAAAGAACCACAGTTACCCCCTCAACCCCCACCCTCAGCCCCGCGCGTCCTCTCCAGGTTTCCCGGCCCCCGGGCAGCCTTCCCGCGCCGTCTCCTCCCAGGAGCCTCGCTGTCCCCTCCCTGCGCCCCGCCCAGACCCTCCTCAGGCTCCGACCTTACCCAGTGGCCTCGAACTTGGACTTGGCTTCTGCTTCCGGCTTCCCAGGACGAGGCGACCCCAACAGGCTCTCGGCTCCTCTCGCGGGAGGGTCCGAGCGAGGGAGCGCAGGTTGTGTTCGGCCCGGCCGGCCGGAGGCCTGGCTCGGAGCCGAGGCGGCGCCAGGGGAGCGGGGAGAGCAGAGCGGGAGCGGGGTGAGCAGAGCGGGGAGCGGGGTGCGCATGCCCCGCCCTGCCTGCCCGGCGCGGGGCGCGCTGCTGTGCCAGAATGAGAGAGGGGAGGTGACGGATGGGGCTGAGGGGAGGCGGGCAGGGGACCCGAGGAGGAGGAAGAGATAGAGACCCCGGGAAAGGCGCCCCTCACCTCCGGCCGGCCGAGCCCGAGCGCCCCGCGCTGCCCGAGCTGCTCACGGCCCGGGTGATCGCGCCCAGGTCTCCGCGTCCCCTCAGTCCACGGTGGTGTCTCGGATATGGTCCTGCGTGTGACGCACTAGAGAAAGGGCCGGGGAGGTGGAGGTGCGTACACGACTTAGTCTCTGCACGCGTGTCTGAAACTGTGGGAAGTCAGC
Source organism: Thryonomys swinderianus (assembly GCA_004025085.1). NCBI lineage: Eukaryota > Metazoa > Chordata > Mammalia > Rodentia > Thryonomyidae > Thryonomys > Thryonomys swinderianus. Next base: position 12,507 of record PVIC010025162.1, read on the forward strand.
AATGGCCGCCTCTGAGGACGGACCAGCGGTGGGCCGACGAGTGTGATTCCACGAATCTCCCTTCCCCAACTCCAGGCTGGAAGCAAAAGAGAGGCCTTAAATTTCTGTTAGCTTTGGTTTTGAGGCCCTCCCCTCTGTCACCTCGGATTACAGTAGTTCGGAGATTCCTCATTTTCCTGGGGGTCCCCTACTGCAGAGTCAGTAGGGAAGTTTAGGGTGCACAGAAGCCCCCATTCTTCTTTTGGTACTGAAGTCTGAACCTGGGGTCTTTGTTATTGAGCTATTTTTAATTTAGAGGCAGAGGCTTGCTAAGTTGAGGCCGGCTTCACACTTATCTTTGTGCGTCAGTTTCTAGAATAGGTGGCAGAAGCCTTTTTTTTTTTTGAGACAGTGTCTTGCTCAGTCACTAAAATGCCCAGACTGGGGTGGAACTTGCAGACTTCCTACCTCAGTTTCCCAGAGTGATGGGATTACATCAGGTGTGTGTCACTGTGCACACCACGATTCTTGATGTGTGTGTGTCTACACTGATGCTCTGAGATGCTGTTGTCCTTTCTGGTCCTGAATTATTAGTTTGTTTAGGTTTTCCAAATAACCTACTACATTTTTGTCCATGAACTCATTCATACTAAGATTTAAGTAGTTTGTTTGCTCATATTATTCCTGAAATATTTTAATGTGATTGGGAGATAAATTTATATCCAAATAAATAATACACTCCTGATGGTATATTTTAAGCTTTCATTCAGGATGAAGTTCTTAATTTACAATTGATAAAAACCTTGGATGATGCAAAATTGCAGCTCCATGAACATCCTCAGAATTGAGTGCTACACAGTATGTAAGCCAGCCCCCACCCCAAGAAAAAGCTTCATAGCTTTTAACAGATTTTCAAAAGCCTCTAGATTGCACTGATTAGGAATTGCAGAAACTATGGTGGGAGAAAAAAAAAGGATGGTGCCCCTGGAACTCCCAATCTAGTAGGACAGAAGACAAAGAAGTGAGTGTTCTCCAAAGGAAAGTACAGGCCACAGGAGAACCTGGCTATGCCACCTATGCCCCATAGGCTGGAGAGCCTGGGAGGCTCCTGGTGAGGAATGTGAGGGAGAGGACAGGGCACTGACTTTGGCCTGGTATATGAGAGGCTGGGGTGTGTGCTGGGATAGGGGAACAGCCTTCAGGCCTCTGCCTATGTAAAGATCAGAGTCCAGATACCTCAGCTATTCTATGGTGGAGGCTTAAAATACTTTGAGGTGGATTGGGGTGTGTGTGTGTGAATAAGAGATGAGGCTGGGAGGGACACTGGGGGTACAGGAGGGGATTAAGACAAAGGTGCCCTTCCAGAAGGAAACAAGATGTTTTTAAATTTTGACTAAGATAGTAGAGTTTGTTATGTGGGATGCCTTGACTCATCCAAAAAGAGACGTCTCACAGACAGATGGGTAAATAACCACCATAAATAGCTCAGAAGAAAAATCTAGGTCAAGAAATAAATTTAAGTTGCTAGTATGGACAGATTATTTGGAGTCACAGAGTAGGTGAGACTACCTCTGGAAAGTGTAGAAGGATCAGGATAGAGCTGTAAGGCGCATTAATGTGTGGGAATGGGGAGGAAGAACCCCAAAAAGATATATCTACAATTACAAGAACAAAATTGGACAGTAGCATTGTGCATGCCAAAGGAAGAGAGTTTCAATGAAAAAATGATTTAGTGGCATATTCTACTCAAGGAATTAAGCTAGACAGGGGCCAATTGTCTTCCCATTCATATTATAACTAGCCCAGTAGTTATCTAAGAGGTCAGTCTTGGTGGATACAGTGCCATTTAGTTAGTTAAATAGTGAATGGAAACCAGGCACTGAGGTACAAACCTATAATCCCAGCACTCTGGGAGGCTGAGGTAGTGGAATTGCAAGTTCAAGTCCAGCCTGGGCAATTTAGTGGCTTAGTGAGACCTTAAATTAAAAATTTAAAACAGCAGAAACAGAAACAAAAGGCTAGGGACATAGCTCTGTGTGAAGGCCCTAGTTGATTTTCCACTAGTGGGGGTAAAAAAAATACAGAAAACAAGGAAGTTGGAGTGGTGAGAATATACAATTTAATCAGAATATTGTCTTTCTGAGTGCTTGGGGATTTGGCTCAGTGGTTTTGGCACTTCGCTTGCGAGCACAAGGTCTAGAGTCCAAGACCTGGTACCAAGGGAAAGAAGTATTATTTCTCTTGAGCTAAGAATCCAGATTATACACAAGCCCTTTCTACTAAATTAGGATCATACTGACAGTGTGTGTGGGGGGGTCTTTGCCACCTTATGAGAAGACATATTCTTTTCTTCTCCAGTCATTCCTCTTTTTTTGTTTTGTTTTTGTTTTTATTTTTGAGACAGGGTCTCGCTTTGTAGTTCAGGCTGGCCCTGAGCTCACTATGTAGCTCAGGCAAGCCACAGCGAACTCAGCTATCCTCCTGTGTCTGCCTCCCGAGTGCTGGGATGACAGGCGTGAGCTACCACGCCCAGCACTGTGGTATGTAGTATTGATTGCTGGTGGGCATGAGTCACCACGCCCAGCATTCTATGTGGTTTTTACCAGGATCGAACTCAGGACCTTGAGCTTGCAAGGCAGGCGCCGGAACCACTGAGCTAAATCTCCGGACCCAGTCATTCATTTTTTAAAAACTCCCTTCCTCTTAAGCTTTTTCCTTGCCCCTTTCCACCCTTCTTCCTTAGAATACTCCCTGGAAGAACTCAGCCCTGGAAAACAATTGTGAGTTGTGTTCTGTGTGCAGGTCACTGGCAGACCCAGGTTGACATGGGAGTTTCCTTCTCAAAGGTCAGAGGCTCCCTCTGCAGGTGAGTGCTTACTCCCTCTCTGTCTCTTTCTAGTCGGCTGCACCATGGAGAGACCCCATGGGCATGTGGCTGCCCTCCCAGATGTCCTGTCCTTGGAGAACCGGTGCCTGACCGCGCTTCCTAACTTGCAGCCCATGGAGAGGCCTCACGGATGTGTGTCTGCTCACTCAGACGTCCTCTCCTTGGAGAACCGATGCCTGGCCAGGGTTTCGGACCTGAAGACCTCAACAAATCCTCATGGGCATATGGCTGCCCACCCAGACATTCTGTCCTTGGAGAACCGATGCCTTAGTACCTTCCCCAGCATGAGGAGCAGTGTGTCCACCAGCCCCTTGCTTCGGTGTCTCCAGCCTTCTCACACGATGCATGCTAACATGTGCAGCCTGGACACTAGCAAGTGCCTGCTCTCTGAGGCTCCGAGCGGCAGGAGGACTGAGTGTGTGTCTGCTACAGAGAGAATTCAGGTAGCGCCCTTGGTAATAGCCACAGACACTCCACTTGACTCCACACGTGTCTGTTCTGTGCTGCTGTCAGGAGCATTCCCTGCCTCGGTTTCCCTGTGTGCTGCCTGTGCCTGTGTACCGTCTCCTCAGAGCTCCTTTGCCCTCTAGCCATCGTCCTCCACAGCATTACTCTCACTGTAGCTCAGAGAGTCTGCACAGCAGATCAGAAGCAGCCCTCAGTCATAAGGAGCCTCTGCTCAGGAGGAGAGCTGGCGTGGTGTCTGTGGCTCCAGGAGTCACACCAGTGCTGCCAGGGTCAGGCGGAGGCATATCTGCTGTCCCAGGGCTTCCTTCCCTCTGAGTTCATGTGTAAACACACGTCCGCTGTACAGTGAACACACCGGTCAGAGCTGGTAATAATCACACACTGCTTCTGTGCAGACTGGGGCTTGGGCTGAGGGACAGCCAATCTGAACAGGACAATGTGTGCTAATTACAAAGTATGTGCTGTGTGCAGTACTCACCACCCTCAGGGCCTCCATTTCCTCATCTTTAAAATGGAGTCGGAGATGTCTGGGGATTTAGCTCAGTGGTTCCAGCCTCTGCCTCGCAAGCGCAAGGTCCCAAGTTTGATCCCTGGTACCAAAGGGGGAAACAGATGGACTCAGTGAAAATATATTACTCTGAGTTCTCCAGTTTACACTTTCTGCCATCTTATGCCAATACAGGGCTATGCAGTTCTCAGTCATCTCACTATTACTGCATTGAGTTTTCCAACTGCCCCAGCAAGTGGGTGTAGTGAATGAGGAAGCCGAGCTCAGACAGGTTAAGTAGCTTAAAGTTGCTGAGAGTTGACTGGGACTTGGCTCTTTTTCCGTCTGTTCTGCAAATGTCTTAGTATCTGTGGAGGTGTGTGAGGGTCCGGCCCCCGGGCTGGGACATGAATACAGATAGGAACATAGGGAGGGAGACCAGGAAGTCTCAGGGCAAAGGCTCAGATGTTGACTAGGGAAAAGTGTCATGGGAGTGAGCGAGCACTAAGTTGAGACTGCACAGGTCAATGCTGATGCTTGCTGAGCTGAGGGGCCAGGAGCTTAGAGCTGGCAGATACAGAGGGGACCCTTCCTCTCTCGGAGCTGCTTCAGACCTGTTTGAGGGCCGAGGGTCCGTGCTGTGATGTACAACTGCTACTATCCCCAGGGTCGTCTGTGCTGTTCACAAGAAGAGATAAAGTCCGAAGCTATGGAAGGGGAAGGGAACCAGATGCCTGATTATAGCCTGAGCCTGGGAGAAGAGGAGGACATGGAGGAACTGGGCCCGCAGCTTACCTCTGGGAACGCTGCATCTCATCCTGAGTCCAGTGACAGGAATCTTCAGGAAAAGAAGGTGAGACTTCCATCCAGAGTTGGGGCGAGGTTGGTGGTGGTAGAGGGAAGAGGGGTGGAAGCCAGAACCAAATCTCTTCTCCAAATAGGAGGGGAAGGAGGAGACATGACCCAGCATTTATCTCTCACTTCCCAATCTCCTCCCTTAGCTCCTGAGTGCGTGAAGTACAGGCACGTAGCACCATGCCAGGCTGCTGGTCCCTTTTTAACCTCTCAGTTGGACAGGTCCATTTCCAAATCTGGGTCCATTCTTTGTTTCTGATTTTGTGAGTTGCTGTGCATAGATGTTCAAGTTCTGTTACTCTTTCCTCTTTTCCTTCCTCTCTTAATGCCTAGACGCATCTGATTACAATCCTGTGCGCCATTGTAGCCTCAGATGTAAACATGAACAGTGCAAATAACATCAACCTTTCCATCCTTCAAATCTGTAAGGAGCTTGCATCCTTGGAGCCTGAGTTCATCCTCAAGGTATTGTTGGTCAAGGAGACTGGGTGCTCGGACACAGGAATGTGCTTACAGTGTGGGAGAGGGGCTGACTAGGCTTCTGCTTTGAGTGGAAGTAACTTCACTTAGGAGAGGACAAGGGCCACTGGTGGAGTCTGAGCCCTCATCCCTGGGGTTCTGTGAAGAATGGAAAAGATGAGTTCAGGAAAGTATATGAGGGTTGGTTTCCTTAGTGACACAGGCTCAGTATGCTAACATTACACTAGTGGACGAGCTGGCTTCTAGGGAGCTTGCAGCCTTGTTAGAAGGGCAAATCCTCTCCCGAATATCAAGGAAAAGCAACTGGATGTGGATAGTGTTTCAAAAGCAGTGAAGGGTGTTTCCTGTGAGGGTTTGGAAAATGGAAAGTTTAATCAGTGATTCAAGCCCTCAGTAAGTTTGATACAGCATTCTTCTGAAGAGTGAAAACACCTGGTTGACTTGGAGAGCAGTCGGTGCAGTCAGAAGAAGATAAGCTACAGAGGTGGTGAAGGCTAAATCAGGGGTGGTGAATCACACATGCTACAGCGGGCTGTCCATATCCCTGAAAGCTCTGAAAGCTTCACCATCCAACTGGGCTGGATTATGAAGGACATAGAATGCTGGGCCGGGAGACATGGGCTTCATCCTCTGAAATATAGAGGGTTAAAGAAGGGTGTCATGCAGGCAGATTCAGTAAGTTGGTTTAGAGCAGGATGCTGGAGCAGAAGTGGCTGAGATGTCTGCCCTGTGTCCTAGGCATCTTTGTATGCCAGGCAGCAACTGAACCTCCGGGACGTGGCCAACAAGGTCTTGGCGATTGCTGCCTTCTTGCCCCCCTGCCGTCCCCACCTGCGACGCTATTTCTGTGCTATCGTACACTTGCCCTCCGACTGGATCCAGGTTGCGAAGTTCTACCAGGTGCGGCACTCGATTCCCTGAGCGTGTGTGTGTGTGTGTGTGTGTGTGTGTGTGTGTGTGAGAGAGAGAGAGAGAGAGAGAGAGAGAGAGAGAGAGAGAGAGACTTGGTATTGAATAAAAGATTTTATTTCATTGACTGGGGTGTTGTGTATGGGCTGGGAAATGTCATCTTGGGTCCCACCCAGCTCCCACTCCCCAGGGAATATCTGTTCTAATCTCTCTGGGATGTTTTTTGGAGCATTTTCTTGTTTTTGTTTGTTTTGTTCTGTTTTGTTTTTTTGGCCCTGCCCTTGCTGGGGAATTATTTCTTTTCCAGAAATGTGTACATATTTTTCATTCAGTATGTGTATATTTGTCTAGTTATCGGCTAGCTATGGCTTGTTTGGAAGAATAGATGTCTGCAGTAGTGAGAACTAGCATGCCCGGCCTTGGCCAATCGGCTGTTAGGCTAAAGAGCACAAAAGCCTTGGGTTTTCAGCTCAGTCTTGAAGGGTGTCTGGAGGCAGCACTTTCCTTTCCTTGGAGGAGCTTAGTAGTTTTGTCTTAAGACAGGCCTCCTGAGGCCCCCTGCTGACTGGCTCCTCTTGGAAGAAAATTTTCTTTTTTCTTGTGAACACTCCTGCTGAGTTCCTTTCCTGGTTCACTAGGTGTTTCTACCTTGGTGAACTCAAGGCTTTTGCATTAAGTTCCATGCCTAGCTGCTGTTTTCATTTTTATTTTGAGACAGGTTCTTTCAAAGTCATTTAGTTGCCCAGTCTAGTTTTCAATTTGTGAACCTTCTGCCTCAGCCTCCTAGAATGCTGAGATTACTGGTGTGTGTGTCCACACAAGATTTATTGGAAGCTCTTTTTAATTTTTACTTTTTAAATTTTGTGACAAGGTCTTGCTGAGTTATCCAGGCTGAGCTCACACTTGTCCTACTGCACCATCCTCCCAAAGTCCCAGAGTTACAAATGTTCATAGTCGCACAATATGCTAGATTCTAGAGCTGGAGGTGGGAACTTGCTCCCTTTCTGTGGTTCCACATAACCCATTAACCTCGTTTTCTTTTGGGAGATTTCACTGGGACTCACTTCGGATGGTCTCTGTATCTCTGTCTGGCAGGACCTGGCTAAAGGAGATGACAATAAGCTGGTGCCGCTGCCCGCCTGCCTCCGGGCTGCCATGACTGACAAATTTGCCCAATTTGATGAGTACCAACTGGCTAAGTACAATCTGCGGGCACACCGTGCCAAGAGACGCCCCCGCCGACCACCCCGCCCTCCTGTTAGTCCCTGCCTTGTCCCTGCTCACTCATGGCCCAGGCCCCTTTTCTGGGGGGGTGTGTAGAGTCATGATGGTCCCAGGGTTCTCCACCAGGCAGTTCATGTTCCTGTGCCAGGCACAGCCTCAAGCATGCTGGGAAGGGCTCAGAGCAGAAAGCAGCATGAGTCTTTCCCTGGCCACCTCCTTTCTGTTAGAGAGGAGCCTTCAGGGTTTGTCCAGGGGTTTTTCCCAGGCCAGGCTCATTTTCCCTTCTCTTGTTCCTGCAGAAGACAGGGCCTCCATTTTCTGAGATAATACGTACTTCAAGTTTCCTTTGGCCTTTTAGATCTGTGCAGAAGAAGGTGAGTCCCTTGTCCAGGAGCCGTATACAGTTTTTTCTGTGTTTTACCAACAGCTGACATATTTAGTGGGATAAATGAGTTAAAAGCAGTATGAGATATATACCTTGCTTAGAAAACAAAAACAAAATCTTTTTTACTTTTACAACAGATAGGGCTTTTTACCAAGCATTTAAGAATACAGTTCTGGATTCAGATAACCTGGCTTTGAATCTCAACTCCACTGGCTGGCTGTGACACCTTGGTCAAGTGATTTAATATCTCTTGCCTCCCGCACCAAATATTAGTGCACACAGGTATATAAAAGAAATGTTAACAGAATTGAAAGTGTAAAGAAACACTAATTTGATTTTAATGAGGGATTTCAATTCCCCACATCACAAACAGATCAACTAGACAAAAAATCAACTATGATGTATTAGAACTGAGTCTAACTTTTGAACGGATGGACTTCGATGTCTACACAGTGTTCCACCCCACAAAATCAGAATACAAATTCTTATGAGCTGCACATGGAATGTTATCCAAAATAGAGCAAAATATACTTAAATAAATTGAAATTATCAGGGCCATGGATTTGGCTCAGTGGTTCCAGCATCTATCTTCCAACCCCAAGTCCTGAGTTCGATCCCTGGTAACCACATACCACAATGCCGGGTGTGGTCACTCAGCCCACCAGCAATCAGTACCACACACCACAGTGCTGGTCATGGTGGCTCACGCCTGTAATCCCAGCACTTGGGATGCAGAGGCAGGAGGATTGCTGTGAGTTTGAAGCTTGCCTGGGCTACACAGTGAGTTTAGGCCCAGCCTCAACTACAAAGTGAAACCCTGTCACAAAAAAAATAAAAAGAAAAAAGAAAAGAAATTGAAATTATCCCAAGTACATTATCAGACAATAATAGAATGAAATTGGAAATCAGTGGCAAAAGAAACCACAAGAACTCCTAAATACATACAAATTAAATATCACCCTATAAATAATCAGTGGGTAACAGGTTAAAGAAGAAATTAGACAGTTTCTACAATTAAGAGGACACAATGAAAGCAGTCCTACCAGTGAAATTTACAGTGGGAAATACCCATATCAGATAAAGTAAGCTCAAATAAATCACCTAATACTGAATCCTAATCTTCTAGAAAAAGAAAGTTTTTCAGCCCATAAAAATGCCCAAAATGGCCGGGCATGGTGGCTCACGCCTGTAATCCCAGCACTCGGGAGGCAGAGACAGGAGGATTGCTGAGTTTGAGGCTTGCCTGGGCTACATAGTAAGCTCAGGGCCAGCCTGAACTACAAAGCAAGACCCTGTCTCAAAAAAAAAAAAAAAAATGCCCAAAATCGGCTGAGGATTTAGCTCAAGTGGTATGGTGCCAACCTTGTATGCACAAAGGCCCAAGTTTGATCCCTAGTACTGCAAAAAAAAAAAAAAAAAAAGCCCAAAATATGGCTCTCCTATCATAGAAAACTGCTTTTTAACCTTGATATCCAGCATTGTGCTGATGCTTCTATATGACCGGGGGCTCCATAATCTAAAGAAGAGCTGTTTCTCCCTCTCCCTTGGAACAGGGTGTTCTGTGTGTACTGTTTCCATCTTTTTTTTCACAGCCAAGCAGCTCATAGTAACCACTGAGAGTTCAACCTTGTGTGAGAGAAATGCAGGCACCCTCAAGAGACAAAGAAGTGCTTTTTTTCAATGCTGGGGGAAAAAAAGCCCAGGGCCTTATACATGGTTGGCAAGTGCTGTACTACTGATCTGTTCCCCAGTGCCCCCAGCCTTTGTTTCTCTTGAGACATGGTCTCTCCATTCCCAAGACTTATCTCAAACTTGGGTCAAGATGTCCTCTTGCTGGGCCAGGAATTGAGCTCAGTGATTCCAGTGTCTGCCTTGCAAGCGCGAAGTGCTGAGTTCAATCCCTGGTACCACATACCATAATGCCCATAATCCCAGCAATCAGTACCACACATCACAGTGCCAGGCGTGGTGCCTCACACCTGTAATCCCAGCACTTGGGAGGCAGAGGCAGGAGGATCGCTGAGTTCAAGGTTTGCATGGGCTACATAGTGAGTTCAGGGTCAGCCTGAACTACAAAGCGAGACCCTGTGTCAAAGAAAAAAGAAGTGCTCTTGCTTCCACTGCCTGAGTTGTGAGGGCTGCAGTGTGTGCCTGCTGCCTCCATGACCTGCAGTCTCATTCCCCATGGGAGTTCTTGGTGCTGGAGACTTACACACTCTTGGAGACTAATTTGGAAAAGGAAATCCCCTACTAATACAGGATGGTTTTAGGCTCTTGTTTTTTGAAGAAAGTCCAGAATCCTAGTAGAAATGACCCTTGGGATTTGGGATGTTTCCACAGTTTGAGGAGGGCTCTGAGGCAGAGAAAAAGAATTCATCACACTTCACTCTGAAGAAGTTGGTGCAGCGGCTGCACATCCACGAACCTGCCCAGCATGTCCAAGCCCTGCTGGGCTACAGGTGAGCAGGTGCCCTCTGAACACACATCGGTCGAGGGGAAGCCGTCAGAGCCCAACACCCACAGCCTATCCAGGTCGTTCCCACCCAAAGTCTGGGCAGACATGGGCTGTAACCGTGACTGATAGCTTTGACCACTTCACTGTTCCTTTTCTGTTGTCCACTTTGAATGATGAGTCCTTTCTCCTCTGCCCCAGGTACCCGTCCAGCCTACAGCTCTTTTCTCAGAGTCACCTCCCCGGGCCGTGGGATTCTAGCAGAGCTGGGAAACGCATGAAGCTCCCAAAACCAGAGACCTGGGACAGGCAGCTGAGTCTCCGGGGGAACACAGCTTCCGTCTGGGAGGAGCTCATCGGTGGGTGGCCTTGACCTCTTCTCCATTCTCACCTCCACATTGTAGACCTTGATAACGCCATAGCCTGATGCAGTTACTCTGCTGGCTGGTGGCTGCACTGCTGAAGTGATTGGGTTGATGAGGTCAGTGGTTGACTGTGTACAGTGCACAGTGGTACCTGCTCTGGGTCGTGTTGGCATCCTAGGTGGACACTCAGTCCAGATGAGGAGGGTGCACAAGTCTCTATCAGCATATGGGAAAGGTGGAGCTCTTCACTTATTACACATACATCAGTATCTACTTTACAGACAGGAAGGGTGGACTCTCAGTAAACTGGAATCTCTCCAGAAATTCATATTTAGGACGTGGAAGTTTTAGGTAATTTGATCACACTGATAAAAACAAAACAAATTAGTCAAATTAAGGAGTATCAAGTTACTTTCACTCTCTTTTATTCTTTGTCTTTAATCTGTTGTCAGTTTTAGTTTATTTATTTCTGTAGTACTGGGGATTGAGAACATGCTAGGAATGTGCTCGACTACTGAGCTACATCTCTAGTCCTTTTATTTTATTTTATTTTTATTTTTTGAGACAGGGTCTCACTTTGTAGTTCAGGCTGGCACTGAGCTCACTATGTAGCCCAGGCAAGCCTGGAACTCAGCAATCCTCCTGTCTCTGCCTCCCGGGTGCTGGGATTACAGGCGTGAGCCACCATGCCCGACATTGTGGTATGCGGTATTGATTGTTGGTGGGCATGAGTCTCCACGCCCAGCATTGTATGTGGATTCCGGGGATTGAACTCAGGACCTTGCGCTTGCGAGGCAGGCGCCGGAACCACTGAGCTAACCCTCCGGCCCCCTTTTATTTTGTTTTGAAAGAGGGAGTTGCTGAGTTGTCCAGGCTGGTCTCTAATTTGTGTTCTTCCTGCCTCGGTGTCCTTAGTAGCTGGGATTATAGGTTTGTGCCCCCCAGTCAGCTGTTTATATAGTTTTGAGGGTTTTTTGGAGTCAGGGTCTTGCTTTGTAGTTCAGGCTGGCCCTGGACTCACTATGTAGCCCAGGCAAGCCTCAAACTCACAGCAATCCTCCTGCCTCTGCCTCCGAGTGCAAGAATTACAGGCGTGAGCCACCACGTCCAGCATTGTGGTATGTGGTACTGATTGCTGGTGGGCGTAAGTGACCACCGGGGATTAAACCAGAGACCTTGCACTTGCTAAGCAGCACCAGAACTACTGAGCTAAATCTCCGCCTGGAGACAAATTCTTGCTATGTCACCCAGACTGATTTGCAATTTAGCCTCTCAACCAGTTACTCGTTTTTGACTAGAGAATGTTCTTTCTGTTTTTACATTCATAGGCCCTAATTCCATTTTGTTTCCCTCTGCTTCCTCTTTCACCTGTAAAAATGAAGTTCAAACTGGTTTTGAACTCACTGTGTGGCCCAGGCTTGCTTCAAACTTGCGGTGATCATATTACTTTCAGCCTCCCAAATGTTGGGATTACAGGTGTGGGCCATGATGTACAGCCAAAAAAAAATTTTTTTTCTGAGACAGGGTCTCGCTTTGTAATTTGGGCTGGCCCTGAGCTCACTATGTAGCCCAGGCAAGCCTTGAACACACCAATCCTCCTGCCTCTGCCTCCGGAGTGCTGGGATTACAGGCGTGAGCCACCATGCCCAGTATTGTATGTGGTTACCAGGATCAAACCAGGGACCTTGCGCTTGCTAGGCAGGTACTGGAACCACTGAGCTACATCTCCAACTCTAAAACAAAATTTCAAATGCTTAGGGATGTAACTCAGTTTGAAAATTATAGGTTTGATCCCCAATACTAAAAAATAAAAATAAAGTGCAACAAAGGTAAAAAAAAAAAAATTGACCAAAAACCATAAAAAGTCATCAAGAAGTCTGAGAGATGGACTTATATTTATTGTTATAAATAGCAAAACTTAATTGTATATTGAAATAACAAATCTACTGCAAATACACCCAATTTATAAATAAGCAAACTCACTCTGGGGGATTTCTGCTTGAGCTGTGTAGAAAGTTTAGAAAACATTGCTGTAAACCAGAGAGCACATGTTGCTCAGGGAACTCAGTTTCAGAGACAGAGCCAGAAGACACGGAGGTAACATGATGTATTGAATCAGTGTCCCTAGCACAAGTGTGGGGTAAATTTGCTCTGTGCTTCCAGCCAATCCTGGTTGTATTTTTATCACTGTGGGTTGCATGGATTGTCCCGTGCTCATCCCTCCCCCTCCTGTCCTGAAGTTTCCCCTGCACTTCTTGCCCTAGACTCATCCCTCTCTCCATACTGCGCTTCTCTCCTGCAGATAGCGGGAAGCTCCCCTTCATGGCCATGCTGCGGAACCTGCGCAACCTGCTACGGGTGGGAATCAGCGCCCACCACCATGAACTCATACTGCAGCGGCTGCAGCATGCGGTATGCAATGAACAGACGTCACAGTGAATCTGCTGGAAGGCACTGGGCTGCTTCTTTTACTTCCTTTGCCTTTTTTTTTTTTTTTTTTTTTTTTTTTTTTTT
>PVIC010025163.1:0-25521 GCA_004025085.1 Thryonomys swinderianus
TGGCATGAACACCTGTAGATGCAAATGAGTTCTAGAAAGTAGGACAGCTTTTATAGAGTGGAATATTTCTATAGGAAACTTGGTGTGGGAATGTGATGAGGGGAAGGAATAAATATGATACAGAAAGAAAATAAAAGAGCATGTATAAAGGGGGGAGGAGGGGTGGGTGGGTAGGGATATGGGTAAAAATGAGAATTAAATTCTGTCATATACTGTACAAATTCCCCAATGTTATATGTGATTTTGAGATGTATATAAATTGTACCATAAAGAATTCAATTTTAATAAATAAATAAGATAAAATTAAGTCATTTTCAGATATAAGAAAGTGGAAAATTAATAACCAGCAGGACTTCACTGTAAAAAATCCTAAAAGAATTATGACTAAGTGAAATTATGTAAAGAAAAATATAGATCTATAAAATGGAATGAAAAGTATTGGAAATGTGGACAAATATAAAACACTATTTTCTTCCATTTCCTAAATCCATTTTCATTAACAATTATTTAAAATAAAATAAAAACTGATTGTATGTTTTACAATATGTGTAGAAAAACATGAAATAGGGCCAGAGATTTAGCTCAGTGGTTCCAGCGCCTGACTAGCAAGTGCAAGGTCCCCGGTTTGATCCCCGGTAGCAATCAATACCACATACCACAAATGCTGGGCTTAGTGGCTCAAGGCTGTAATCCCAGCACTCGGGAGGCAGAGGCAGGAGGATTGCTGAATTCAAGGTTTGCCTGACCTATATAGTGGGCTCAGGGCCAGCCTGAAGTACAAAGTGAGACTCTGTTAAAAAACAAAAACAAAAACAGCGTGGTCTAATTCACATTTACAGAACACTGAAGAATTGCACAATCCACATTCTTCTTAAGCATACACAGAAAATTCACCAAGACAAAGCAAATATTATGACTGAAATTTAAATTGAATATTGGGCATTACTTTTTTTTTAGTTTATTTTCTCTTTATTGATACATTGTATATACATGTCATGACCACATTCAATATTGGGAATTTGCACCAGAATATGACACAATTTAATTCTCGGTTTTTTCCCATTTCCCTACCCACTCCACAACCTCCCACACCCTAAATACATAAACTTTATTTCCCTTTTTAAAAAATTACCATCACATTTTTCCTTTACCCCTCATTACTCACTCTTCTACCACATTTCCCTTTGAATATTTTCTATTTCACAATATCCATCATATATTCTAGAACTCATTAACATTTTGAGTTTCTTATATCAGAGAAAAGATACTATATTTATACATCTGTAACCTATTTATTTCACTTATGAGTATGGACATTCCTATTCTTAAAAAGCCTCCCAGGGCCGAAGGGTTAGCTCAGTGGTTTCAGCGCCTGCCTCGCAAGTGCAAGGTCCTGAATTCGATCCCCAGGAACCACATATAATGCTGGGCGTGGAGACTCACGCCCACCAACAATCAACACCACATACCACAGTGCCGGACGTGGTGGCTCATGCCTGTCATCCCAGCACTCGGGAGGCAGAGACGGGAGAATTGCTGAGTTCGCGGCGGCTTGCCTGGGCTCCATAGTGAGCTCAGGGCCAGCCTGAACTACAAAGCGAGACCCTGTCTCAAAAAAAAAAAGCCTCCCAAAAACCTATTTCATTCCTTCTCTCTGTTTTCTGCAAATATCCTATTCTCCCCTTCTGCATCCATTTGTTCCTTGACAATGATTTCTGTATTTGGATGGCATGTTTATTCTCTCACTCATGCTCTCAGGATCTAGCTTCCTGTCTAGAGAAGCTTACCGAGGAATCTTCTTAAGCAAAGATAGTTTCTCTTTGAGGAGAATTTTGCTCCCTCTATTTTTTAAAAATTTTTCACCCAATTTTCCAGTGAACTGAATTTTATGGGCAAACTGTTACCCTCCAGCAAGAACTCTGGTCAAAAGCCAGCTCTTTGGAGGACTTCACAAATGATTTGAAGTTCTTTTTCTCTAGCTGTTCACCTGTAGGTATCCACCATGGCTGAGCTGGGGAGAAACATTCAGTAACCCACCACAGAACCTTGAGCTCACAGTTTGCTTTCTCATGTTGCTCCTTTGAAAGCTTCGCCTTAATTTAGGCAGGGCTGAGTTTCCCAGTGGTTGTCATCCATACTGTGATGATATGCTGCCCCAGAAGAGGGAAGTGGCTGATTCCCAGGAACCAGGAGTAGAAGTGAGGCTTGGCTTATAGAACAGACAGAGTGGCTCCTCACAGGCAGAGTGGGAAGCAAAGAGGCCAAGCCACAAACAGGAGCAGCCTCAACAGACACTGGGCACACATGAAACCAAAGGCCAGGCCTCCCACAGCCGCACCATCTGCGGAAGCTTGCTCACATAGGCTAGCCCATGTGGGAAACAGAACCACTGAGAACATCCTTGATACACAAGAGGTAGCGTAAGAACCATGACCCACCCATTGCAGGAAGCTGAGATTGGCAAAGGAATAGCATTTCCTAATCCAACAACCGGCCAGCTATACAGATGAGAGACTAATACATTTCTCCCTTAAGAAAGTCAAAATTTTAAAATGAAAGCTAAGAATAATTATATTTACTTCAAGAAATTTTTACTAAACATTTTACGTATCTATATTCTAGTTCTCACAATAATCCTGTATATGAGGTGTCATTATCCTCACTGTACAGAGAAGGAAATTGAAAAGCTAGAAAAATTATGGAATTGTCCAAAGACCACACTGGGGTCACAGCAGAGAAAAGGTTAAAAACAAACATCACTTATTCCAAAATCCACACCACGTGGTACCACACTGCTTTTCCAAGAATTCCCTTAGAAGCAACATAACCCCATTCTATAATCTTGAAAGAGACTTTGCTAATTCCTTGTGGAACATCCCAGCTTCACGTATATTCTTTTTTTTTTTTTTTTTTTTTTTTGCTTTTTGAGACAGGGTCTCGCTTTGTAGTTCAGGCTGGCCCTGAGCTCACTATGGTGCCCAGGCAAGCCGCCGCGAACCCAGCAATCCTCCTGTCTCTGCCTCCCGAGTGCTGGGATGACAGGTGTGAGCCACCACACCCGGTATTGTAGTATGCAGTGTTGATTGTTGGTGGGCGTGTCTCCACGCCCAGCATTGTATGTGGTTACCGGGGATCGAACTCAGGGCCTTGCACTTGTGAGGCAGGCGCTGGAACCACTGAGCTAACCCTCCGGCCCTTTACATATATTCTTGCCTAAGCCTATCTCATCCAACTCTCTGCTGTCTCTTGGCCAGGTGGTTTCTGGACCTAATCTTGTCCTTCTGGATTCCTACTGTTCCATCCTAGTACTTTCTGCTGAAAATATGTCATCTATTTTTCTAGGCTCAAACTTCAGATACCCCAGTAAGATCTTCCTTTTCACTTGTTTTCTAGTCAGAATAATATGCCTAGATCCAGTGTGAATTGTAGAACTATGATAATCAACAGTTATAATACCCATTGCAAAATTCAGCCCTCTCCACCTCTGGAATACACAAGATCACCCTTTAAAAGCCCAATATCGATGATATTACCTCTTCTTGTTTTTAATAGATGTTATTCTTTAGAGTAGTTTTTCAGTTGACAGTTATATTAAAAGAGAGGTATAGATATTTCCCAGTTACCCCTGCTCACAAGTGCATGGACACTACCATTATCAACACTCCATAAGAGCAGAGCATGTGTTACATTTGATGAACCTACATTGACACATCTCTGCACTGAAAGTCCATAGTTTACAAGAGAGTTCTAGAGTTAACTTTTCTGTGTGTCCTGGAAATGGAATCAGGACCTTATGGATACTAAGCACACATTCTACCTGAGCTAAACCCCAAACCCCCAAAATTAATGTTTGGAAAACAAGTTATATTATATCATTCTCTTGCTTCAAAATCTCTTTTTGGCCTCTCTAGCTTAATCTTATACTTCTTACGATGCAGATCATCAGAACCAAACTCTTTTCCCCAGATTCATGTCTATGTTCCCATCACACTGAATTTCCCACATTTTGTCCAAGTAAAACATGATGCTTCATTTTTCCATACTTGTGAACTTCTTTCTCTGTCAAAAAAAAAATCTTTTCTCTGTTCCTGGAGAATTCAAGACCTACTCCATTTTTCCTTAGTACCTCTGGGGCTTTTTGCATATATCTTCATATAAGTGGTTTACTTCAATTCAGTCCGACAGATGTTCTCTGAGCAAAAAAGTGCTGAGTAAGGAGCTAGGCTCTGGGGTCATCAGGATTAAACAGAAATCTCTCAGCCCAAAGGAGGGAATGGCACAAATGGTACCTTCAGAACACATATTTAGTATCAGAAAAGTAAAATACATAAAGGGGAGAAAGGACAGTCCAGTCTAGGGACTATGGAAGTCATCATGACTTAAATAACTTGAGGAATATCTGGTAAAATGTGAATCTCTTCTTGAGTAGTGTAAGGAAGAAATCGGTAGAGAAAATATTCTATAGGAGTGTTCTGGGATAGTCAATAATGTAAACATGTATGTATTTCTTAGCATTTGTTGAAGAGAAATGAGACTGGGGTTGTGTTATCCATTACAGGCTTCAATCCAGATATGTGTGTGTGTACACACACACACACACACACACACACACACACACGGCTATATATATATATATATTTCATTGGATCAAATTTGTACTAACTGTAAAATATAAGATAGGTCACAATACTTCTTCAACAAAAGTATTTATCTCAATCTTCTCTCTTGTGACAACACAGCACAGTTGATATTTGGACCAAAAGCATTGCAAGTGAATTCTACAAATGAGAATATACACTGCAGCAGATACAGAGAAGAGAATTCAGTAAACTTCCTAGGGTGGTTGTTTGTGGGCAATTTATAAGCATCATAGTTCAACTTGAAAAATAATTTAACCTATAATTTAACTTAATAAAAGAATGTATCTGTTCCCCCTCCAAGACAATGAAAGAGAATATGCAAATGCAGGCCTTTTTCATTAGATCATGCAGAAAGATGAAAGTGAATCGCTTTGGAAAAGTTATGCCGTACTTCCAGCTTACTTTTGCTTGGGTTTTGCTCCTCTTGTAGCTGCCCAGCTATGCGACTGGGGATTCATCCCTGAGTCCAGAGAATAATTCAGAGCCAAAACCACAGAGTGGGCCTCAACAAAGATGTTAAGGGTCCATGCTTAAACAAGTTGACTAAAATGATTCCTCAACAGTAACGCTCCAAGATTTCACTGGCCACCAAGACTAATTTGATGATAAGGTTTTAGTTAGAAGGGTGAGCTGAGGCCCTTTCTAAAGAGCATAATTTTCACTTGATTGTTTATTTGGAGTAGTTTTTGATGGTAATAAAGCTAATAGGAAAAATAAAGCCCCAATTCATTCCTGCCAATAAACCATTCCAGGCCCCACCACTGTTAATCAGTTACCACACCGTCATCAAAGAAACAATCAGTACCACTGCTTTTGCTTCCTTCATCTCTCTTTTCAGAAGTTTCTACTCTTTCCACTAAGGTCACATTCTCAGAAGTCACCGGTAGTCTGTAGAGAACAAAAACATGGCATCTTCAGTTTTGTTCTCTTCAGTCTTAGAAATTATATCCCAATCACCTCTTTCTTCCTAAAATTCCCTACACACTTTCATCTTTGGTTTCCATAGTAAAATGTTAGGTCAGTCTTCTCCGTCCGTTCTGTTTACATTTCTCCATTCTCCACCTTATCCCCCACATACACATAGAAGTTATTCGACGTTAAGATTCAATTGCTTTCACTTCAGTATCTCCTCTGGGCTTCACCTATCCTGAATGCTTTAAGTGTCACCTTTATACCAGAAGACCCTGAAAATTTCTAGGATTTTAAAGACAGAAAAATGTTCCACTTCTTATCATAGCAGACAATGTAGGACTTCTAGTCCACTGTTGGCAAGAAAGATGAGATGGGCAGTTTTCCTTATTCCTGTGAGAGAATTGCTCATGCTTCAGCACTTAGAATTAGTACAGGTTTACAGTACATGTCCTGGGTTGAAGAACTTAACATCCAATTCGCTTTTACTCACTGTGGGCTGTAGCACACGTGTATGTGTGTGTGTGTGTGTGTGTGTGTGTGTGTGTCTGTGTGTCTAGAGTACATATAATATAAAACTTATCATTCATGAAATGCAGTACATTTACAGTGCTGTGCAATCATCACCAGTATCTAGGTCCAGAATGTTTTCAAAAGTAAAACCTTTACCTGTAGATGTAAATGAGTTCTAGAATGTATGATAGATTTTGTGAAGTAGGAAATATTCAAAGGGAATGGGATAGGGGAAAGTAATGAGGGGAAAGAATAAATATAATTTAAGGAGAAAAAACAAAGTACATGTATATATGGGGTGGGGGGTTGTAGGGTGGATAAGGTATGGGTAAAAATGAGAATTAATTTATGTCATATACTGGTACAAATTCCCCAGTGTTGAGTGTGATCGTGAGCTGTCTATAAAATGTACCAGTAAAGAACTCAATTTAAAACAAAAAGTAAAACCTTTATTCATTATGCAAAAGCTGTCAATTTTCCCCTATCCCCAGTCTCCGAAACCATTAAACTATTTTGCATCTGTATGGATTTTTATAATGTAAAAGCAGACTTATACAATGTGTGGATTTTGTGTCTTATTTCTTTCATCTAGCATAAAATGATTGAGATTCACTCATGTTATAGTATATATAACTACTTTATTTCTTTTATGCTGAATAATTTTTCATTATCTAGATATAACATATTTTGTTTATCCATTTGTTGGTTGATGGACATGTTGGGTTCTATCTTTTGGCTGTGATGACAGTGCTAGGGTACAAGTTTTTGTCTGAACACCTTTGGAAGTTCTTTCAGATATTTACCAGGAATATGATTATTAGATCATATAGTAATTCTTTGTTGAGATTATTAAAACTGTTAAACTCTTTTATACACCACCTGTATCATTTTATATTGCCTCTAGCAATGTAAAAGCATTTCAGTTTTTCACACACTTGTTAAAACTTTCTTTGTTCTCTATTTTGCAGTGCTGGGAATTGAATCCAGGGTATCATGCCTGCTAGGCAAGCACTCTACTCCTGAGCTGCAACCTCAGTGCTTTTTACTTTTCTCTAAGTTCTCCATGCTGGTCTCAAACTTATGATCCTCTTGTTTCAGCTTCATGGGTAGCCAGGATTTGAAGAAACACATATGATTTGTGTTTTGTTTATTTTTAATTATAGCTATTCCAGTTGGTGTGAAGTGGTACACTGAAATTAGTTGCATTTTCTTAATGATGTTGAGCATCATCTTATAAACTTATTGACTGTATATCTTTTTTGGATAAATGTTTATTCTGCCATTTTCTCATTCTTATGCTGTTTTTGTTGTTGTTATAAATATTATTTATAGCTTATGGATACTAGACTCTTGTTAGATTACAACATCTGCAAATACCACCACCACCCCCATTTCGTGGGTTGTCTTTCACTCTCTTGACAGTGTCCTTTAATACACATTAAAGGACATTATTTCCATTAACTTCAATTTATGCATTTTTTTTACTTTTGTTGTTTATGTTTTTGGTATCATACTGAAAAATCCTTATTACATCCAAGGTTATGACATTTACTTCTAAGTTTTATTCTAAGAGATTTATAGCTTTAACTTATGTATGTAGGTATTTCATTCATTCAGGTTAATTTTTTGTAAGGGTTCAATTTTATTATTTTGCCTATAGATATCTTGTGCCAGCACCATTTATCCAAGAAACAATTTTTTCTCCATTGAATAGTCTTGCCATTTTTGTCAACATTAAACTGTTTCTTATTATAGACCAAATATTTGTGTCTTTCAAAATTGTATGTGTAATAGTATTTGTAGATGAAGCCTTTGAGATGTCATTGGATTAAAATAGTCATAAGGGAGAGGTCCCCATGAAGGAGTTTGTGGACTTACTAAAAAAGAGAGAGTTCCCATCTCCAAGCTAGTAAAAGAAGCCCTACTAGAAATAGTATCAACCAACACCTTGATCTTGGGATTCAAGCAATGTATTTTATTGTATTTTACATAGCAATCCAACTAAGACAATTGTCAATCTACTCCATTTATCTATATTTGTATCTATAGTTCAGTATAACTGTTGTGGTTACTGTCACTTTATAGAGACTTTGAAATTGAGAAGTATGAGCCCTCCAACTTAGTCTTTTTCTTTCAACACTGTTTTTTATTATTCAGAGACTCTTGCAATTCCACATAAATTTTAGGATCAGCTTTTCCATTTCTACAAAGAATTAAATTGATACTGTATTTTGATGATGATGGTATTGAATCTGTAGATCTCTTTGGTTGTTACTGTATTCATGAACACTGGTTGTCTTTCCAGTTCTTTAGGACTGTTTTCACTTCTTTTATCAATGGTTTGTAGTTTACAGTGTATAAGTCTGACACCTCCTTGATTAAATGTATTCCTAAGGTTTTTTTCCCCTTCATTCCTAAGTCTTTTTTTTTTTCCTTTTTGAGACAGGGTCTTGCTTTGTAGTTCAGGCTGGCCCTGAGTTCACTATGTAGCCCAGGCAAAACTTGAACTCAGCAATCCTCCTGTCTCTGCCTCCCAAGTGCTGGGCTGACAGGCATGAGCCACCACGCCCAGCCCTGTAGTATGTGGTACTGATTGCTGGTGGGGGTGAGTCACCACACCTGGTATTATTGCACGTGGTTACCCAGGATCGAACCAAGGACCTTGCCGGAACCACTGAGCTAAATCTCTGGCCCTCCTGAGTCTTTTAATATTGTTTATTTTTTTATTTCTTTAACTATAGGAACAAGTGTTTATTTATTTCTTTATAGGAACAAGTATTTATTTAAATTTACTTTCTTAATCTCAATCTTGTAGTTTTTTTCCCCTTGATTATTTGTTAATAGATTTTACCAATAGATTTCCTAAAATTAGGCCATCTTTTTAAACTTAACTAAAACCTTACTTAATCCTGATATATTTTGATTTTCATATAGTGGGTAGAGGAGGAAAAGTACAGTAAAGCAAAGATCAGGGAAATAAGCAGTAAAATTATAGGGTTGGTGACTGATAGGATGTGAAGACTGAGAAAAAAGTAGGACATCTATATTTCTCGCTGAAATTTGTGAGTGGACACTGGTGGCATTCACATGGATATAGAACACAGGAGGAGTAGATTGGTAAAAAAAAATAAAGTATGTTGAGAAAATGCTGAGTTTGGATATCTTGGGCTGGGACACCACACTGAGAGACCATATGCAGAGGTGTTTAGAATATTGCTCCAAGGTTGGGTGAAATCATGGTCCATGAACTCAATTGAAGAACATAAAGAAAAAAGGAGTGGGTTTGAACCAGACAAGACTGGCCGTTTATCCAGTACCCATTATTCTCCTCTTCCTAACGAAACACTGACTTTGATGGGAGCTCTAAGTTTAAAAAAAAAAAAAAAAGAAGACAAAAAAAACATGGACTTCTTTCTTTGCCTTCTTTGAGCTAAGGGTGGGTAGATATTTGATATGGTTATGGCTAAATATACAAAAGCAACAGATACTGGGTGGAGCTTCCAGGAAAGCATTTTTACTAAGAACCGATGTGGAGGGTCTAAGCCCCTCTCCCAGAAAAGCACAACAGAAATGAACCTGGTTTGTACAATGACTCACTTTGGGGTGATGAAGATTGCTTTGCTGGCCAACACATCTGAAAGGGATTTGGTAGAAAGAGCCCATTTCCTACTTACTTTTTGGGTAAGAAATCTAATACACTGGGTGATTAAACACCATTGGAATTCAGAGTTCTGACAAAACACTTCCATTTGCCAGATCAATACCCTCAATTCTGAGAGGGAGACCCTCTCTGTCTTATCAGAAAGTGAGGGCCTCTACAGGGTAAGAATGCAGAGCATGGGTTTTATGGATTCAGACAGACCTGGGTTCAAGTCTCAGCTCTGCAGCCTCTGTATGTTCCTTAGTCTCTCTGAGCCTCAACTTTCTCAAAGTAAAATGATGATGTTCATTCCCCACTTGTTGGATTGCTGAAAGACAAAGAACGAAGTGAAATAGTGCATATAAAATGGATGATATAGTACTCAGATATTAACTATTTTTACTATTACCCATTTATCTGTTTAAAAAGACTAAAACATTTTTAAAGCAATAAGGCATCTTTGGTAAGTCCTCATACATGTTACCTGAGTGGGCAGCAGCCTTTGTTAATGCCCAAGGAAATGACTGTGGCATCTAATGACTACATGTCAGGAAAAGGGAACCAGAAGGTTTGGTGCCACTGGCCACTTAGAATGCCTGGCCTCCCTTGAAGACAAGTACATACTTCCATTAACCTCAGGCACTGAAGCAGTTCTTAGCAGAAAGTGATGACTAAAAAAGAAAGAAGAAATTGTAAAGTCTAAAAGGAAGTGGGCTTCTTTCAGGACTCCAAAGCCTGGACAACCAAAGAAGAAGCACAGTATGACCTGAAGCCTACATTTCAGGGTGTCTTCACTTTCTGCAGAGGTCAGGAGTTTCTGCAGACCCCTGACTGAGGGTGAATCTATGTGATCAGATGGGGTGAACATGACTAGGCCCCAAACTAAGGAAATGTAAAGGATATCAATGCTCTTCCCAGACCCACTCAGATCCTGATTTCATTTTCCAGGCTGCTGGCTCCCAGTGGCCTATCATTCCCAATAGACCCTGTACCCTTTGGGGGAAGGCTCACCTCAGATTATTAAGAATGCCTTTCCCTGGATACTCAGGAGAGCCAGAAATTTCTGGACTCTTGTCTCCTTGGGGACAGCCCTTAACTAATGACAGTTGCCCCTGAGCAAGACAGTCTGAGATGTGACCCACATGTCTTAGTGCTCCCTGGGATACCAAGCCAAAGTTAAGTCCCTGAGACTACACCCTCGATTCCTCCCTCACCATCCTGCTCATTCCCTCTTCCCTTCTGGGTTTTCTTAGGAACACTTGTGAGTAACTCAACAGGGACACACCGTGTGTGTCACAGAGTGTTAGTTACTGCTCTGTTATTGCTGAGACAATATTGCTGAGGGTGGGGTCTATTTGGCTTTCAGTTCATAATTGGCTGACTCTAAGACAGGGATGACAAACAGGCATGGCACAACAGAAAAAACAGTACACACCAAGTAGCAACGGCAATGCGAAAGAGACAGAAAGAGACACAGAGAGAGAGTCTAATAGTATCTTTCTCCCCCTTTTATCTTATTCAAACCATTAGAATTAGGACAGCAAATTGCCCAATGTTTTGTGTGATTGTGAGCTATGTATATTAATGTACCAATGAAGTTTACTGAATAATGCAAAAAAAAAAAAAAGAATTAGGACAGTGGCAAACTATTCACTCATTGTAGTGATTTAGTAATCACATACCCTTAACCCCAACATCCCTATTTCAGATTCAATTACCTCTGAAGAAGAAAGTCCTGCCCTCACCCACATGAGACTTTGGCGGGACATCTAAACACAAACCATAACACTGGGTTTGTATTTGGAAACTGTGCCTCCCACCAGTGATGCCTACCACATCTCTCATAGGTCCACAATAAACAGAAAGAAATGGACCAGGGAATCTAGCCTAACCTGAGCCACACCTGACAACACACAAGAACCCAGGTCTGTTGAAGATAGCTATCGTTAGAAAAGAATGGCTCACTCTAGAAAGATCATAGTAACCTGCGGGCAGATAAAGCTGACACTGTCCTGTGGGTAGAATTTCCGCTTCCTTTCCTTTGGTGAATGTGTCCAGAAACTACAGTGAGTCAACTGTAAAATCTCTTTGACTTAGAGCTGAAGGAAGTTCAATGTTAGGTCAAAAACAGAGAAAGGGAGGTTAGGAAACACTCCCAGAGAGCAGGAGAAGGAGGTAAATGCTACATAGCACCTGGATAGCCAAAAAAAGTGATACTCATACCTTGGCAAACATCCTTTTCCCTCTCAATATCTTTATATTTCTGCCTGGGTGACCTTTCTAGAATAGAGTCAGGAAAGATAGCACAGAGCAGGTTGCATTCTGCTAGGTCATTGTAATAAGTAAAATAATGACCTCTCAAAGTTGTCTACGTCCTACACTCTAGAACCTGTAGATGTTACCAAATAGGGGGAAATGGACTTGGAAGACATGATTAAATTAAAGGTCTTATAATGGAAGATTGTTTAGGTGGCTCAGTGTAGTCACAAAGGTCCTTGAATTAAGAGAGAATAAATATGATAAGGGAAATAAAAGTCAGAATGATGTGGCCAGGAGCCAAGGAAGTAGGCATCTCCAGAACCTGGGAAGGACAGCAGCCTCCAGAAAGAAGGCAGCTCCATGACACCCTGATTCAAGGCCACCCATTTACATTTCTGATCTCCACATTGTTAGATAATAAATATTATTTAAGTTCCTGCCTTTGTGATAATTTGTTTTAGAGGTAGTAAGAAATTAGTAGTCATGAAGGCTGAAGAAGAGTTATCCAAAGAAAAGTAAGGAAAAACAGGACAATCTTAAGGACAAACACAAAGGTGTGGTAGGTGTGGCAGAGCATGGTGCATTGGAGACATCGTGAACTACTCCATGTGCCACGAGACTTGGTAGTGAACACGGTTGCTTGCCTCTCTAGCGTCAGTTCCCCCTACTTCTTTTCTTTTGTGACAGCACCCCATTTTTCCTCAGGTCACTCCTCTAACCTTAGGAAACCATGTGTTGGCCACTCCCCATTACAGGGTGGAAGAGAAAAGCTAGTTGTCAGTGGGTGAGGCAGGAGTGGGTGGGAGCCAAGTGCATGCGAGAGGGAAAGGAGTGCTCAGGGAGAGAGCTCTGAGGAACTCTGCTTATTCTTATTCTTTTTTTTTTTTTTTTTTTGCTTTTTGGAGACAGGGTCTTGCTTTGTAGTTCAGGCTGGCCCTGAGCTCACTATGGTGCCCAGGCAAGCCGCCGCGAACTCAGCAATCCTGCCGTCTCTGCCTCCCGAGTGCTGGGATTACAGACATGAGCCACCACACCCAGCATTATATGTGGTAACCGGGGATCGAACTCAGGTCCTTATGCTTGCAAGGCAGGCGCCGGAACCACTGAGCTAACCCTCCGGCCCCTGCTTATTCTTATTCTTATTCTCCTCCTCCTCCTCCTCCTCCTCCTCCTCCTCCTCCTTCTTATCTTGACACTGTCATGTCTGGCCGTAATGCAGGGAAGCTTTCCAGCCATCTTACTCCCAGCTTGAGAAGAAAGCAGCACACAAAGTAGAGTGGGATAGAGGGATAAAAAGAACCTGGATCTTGGTGAAATAAGCAATGTGCAGTCTTCCCTGTTCACAGACTTCCTGAATGGTGAGAAAATACGTTTTCCTCGTACTCAAGTCACGGTTCTTTTACTTGCAGTCAAAAAGCATCCTAACTGATGTGGTTCTTTAAGAAGGCCCAGGCCGGATCACAATGACGGCAAAGGCTGTGATAAGGGGATGCAGATGCACAGAGGAGAGTGAACGAATGTGCTCTGGGGACAAATGTGTTCTGTCTGTTCAGAAGACAGACAGACTGGATTGAGGATGGAGCACAGGGGCTGACACAACAGTCCAGGTCCAGGTGAGGAGTCTTAGGGGTGTCTTGGGCGAGGGAGAAGTAGAAGGGACCAGATTTAGGCCCTAACAGAGAACTTGGAACACGGGTGAAAGTGGATGATGAAAAGTTGAAGATAACTACAGGACTCTCTATGTGTATTCATTATTGTAAACCCCGAAATAAGTCTCTTAAATGCTGTTGAATATCTGCATGTGTATTAAATGAAAACCTCAAGTGTCCTCATTCCCCTCCACTTTCAGCTCGGCTGCAGCCTTGTACAGAGCACATCGACAGAAACTCTGCCTGAAGCCAACACAAATGTGGAGGGTAAGATTAACCCCCAGAAAACCTGTGGGTACATACCCTTCCCACAGGGAAGGTGCTGGGTGTTCTTGTTTCTTCTTTGTCTCAGACATGCACAAATGGGCCCGAGGGGAAACATCTACTTTTGTTCTCCTGAATTCCATCCAAGAGGTGTACTTGGCAGTGACATTAGTACTTCTCCGGTAGCCACTTCTCAATGAACAAAACACTTCACTTCAGATTTTTGCCCCTGGTCAGAGATTCCTCTCTCAAGTACAAATGTCATAGGCAGGAGTTGACTATGACAAGAAGTCTCCAAGCTCACGTGTTCCAAATGGCACCTGACTTCTGGCTCCCCATTGGGAAGAAAACACCACAAGCTGTCGAGAAATGATGAATAGTCCAAGAACCGTGAAGGACACAGTGACCAACCACACCAGGACTTGAAGGATGGAGAGTATCTGTGGACCATCTGCATGTTTGACTTCATAAAGGAAGTCTGATGAAAGATTGCTGCTGAAGAAGTGGCTGAAGGCTCGCCTTGCCTTCCAGTTTGACTCTCATTCAGGTCTTGTATTTATATATGTTAGTATATGACAGTGTGAGATTTTCAGGTTATATTTCACACATGACATTTTTAATCTGCCTCAAAAATGTAAACATAGCAAGGGTGTTCTGCAGACGCACTGCCGGGAGCAACTGTCAGATGGAAAATTCAGCGGAAAGTTCAGCCTGTCTCCAGTTTAACTAAATTGAGGAATGCTGCAAAAACAGGTGTTGTCTGACACAAGTAATAATTATCTTTCACCTTGATGGATGTTAGTTTAATCTGTTCCTTACACAGTAGCTTGGTTTCAGCTGACTGAATTTAGTGCCCCCAAAGCAGATGAGAGGGTAAGAGTGGCTGGTATGTGACACTATTGACACACAAGCCTTTGGGCCAATTTAGCCTGATTTTCTTAGGGAGGTTTAATCATTTCTCCTATTGCCCAGTGAATATTCAAATCTAAATGGAGAGCATGGCACTCTGTTAAGGTACTAACATTTTCATTATATGATTTAAAAGAGTCATTGAGAGCATGATTCAGTTCAATGACTTTAACACAGAAGAGGAAATGAATTACCAGAATATTTTCATAATACATGAATACACCCTATATAGTAAGTCTCCGGGATAAATTACTGAGCTAGAGGGACTGTTCATGGGGGGAAAGTAGAAGAAACATTTCCAAGTGTTAATCATAAGCAGTCTTTTAAAAATACTCAAACCACAGGCCTATAGCTTGAGGAATTACTCACATATCTTGTAGTCCCAAAGGGGCCCATCTGTGTAAGGACAGTTCAGCATTGTCACCATATGCAGCTTTCTTTTAATTTTCTGGCAACTTGAAAAAAAAAAAGCAATGACAAGCAATTCAAAGAGATGATGATTTATACAGTCTTTTGGACATAGTCTTTTCCAAAGGAAAAATGGTCTATTACCCCCAAATGGTGGGAATAAGTACTGTACAGTAATACTCAAAACGTATAAACATGACCATATTCAGTTCATCAAATATTTAGGTTTCAACCATGAAAATCAGCAGAGCATAGCAGGGAAAGCTGTGATTCTGGATTGCTTGTGTCTCAGTGCTTTCACCTACCAGCTATGTGACCTTCAGCAAGAAATTTACCTTTCTAAGCCTCAGTTTTCCCATCTGCAAAGTGGGGGGTGAGATTCTCTATTCACAAGCCTGCATTTTAGTTCTACTATGCATTGCACCACCCATGTGAGTATGCATATGTGTGCTTGCTCTTTCTTTTTATTTTGTGCTTGCTTTCTTAAAAAACACACAGTACAATAAGAGAATCTGAGGTAAATGAACAATTATAGGATATGAGAGGGATAATGACCAAATGTACTGTGTAAACAAAGAATTCTGGGAAATGTTATAGCTTATTCCAACATGAAGCTTGAAAATCAAGTAGGATCTCAGCAGGAAAGGGTTTTCAGCAGGTAGAGGTGACAGGTTGCCGGACTGTTGCCTTAATGTGAGTAGACTCCCAGCTGAAAGGTCAGTGTGAGGACACCCGAGCAGGGTGTGTCCTACCGTGTGTCCTGGCATCAAACGCTAGCCACAGGGAGTATTCAGGGATTCCAAGAAACACTCTCCCACCTCCACTGCCCCAGAATTGGCTAATTTAACAAATCAGAGGACAGCCGTCAGTTTCATGTGGGCAGGTGAGTCACCCACAAGTTTTATATAAATCAGTGGCTTCTCTGGCCCAGCCTCGGGACCAGAGGCCTTGGGGACTAACAAGCCAGAAGAGAGCTGGAGGAGGAAAGGGATCCTGTGCGTATTATCACTGTGTCTCCTGCTTTTTGAGACAGGGTCTCGCTTTGTAGTTCAGGCCAGCCCTGAGCTCACTATGGTGCCCAGGCAAGCCGCCGCGAACTCAGCAATCCTCCTGTCTCTGCCTCCCGAGTGCTGGGATGACAGGCGTGAGCCACCACGTCTGGCATTGTGGTATGCGGTGTTGATTGTTGGTGGGCGTGTCTCCACGCCCAGCATTATATGTGGTTACTGGGGATCAAACTCCACGCCCAGCATTATATGTGGTAACCGGGGATCGAACTCAGGACCTTGCGCTTGCGAGGCAGGCACCGGAACCACTGAGCTAACCCTCCGGCCCTATGTCTCCTGCTTTTGTCCTTCAGTGCGCACGGTGGTCACACTGACAGCCCGACCCCAATGGCCCTGTCTTTTCCCTGGGCTTTGCCTCCTCCTCTTCTCACTAGGAGTTCCATCTCAAACACCAGTGGCTAAGGGTTAATGGGTACGTACTATGTGCTTCTAGGCTTTGGGCCATCCAGGACAGTGCCACTATCTCAGTACAGGTAGAAATTCGCATTCATAGTCCATTCACAGCCTCACTCTAAAATACACAGCTCAGCAGCCTCTTGCTCAGCCCCCCCCCCCCGCCGCCACTTTGCAGCTATTGTTCTGTGTCCTGTGGGAGCTGCCTGAGCCACCACCACCCTCTAAGATCACCTCCCTCCAGAGACCTCCTCCTGTTCCCTGTGGTTCCCACACTTGCAGTTTCTTCTTTAGGTCTCAGGTAAATAAGATAAGGTTGGTTTTATAGTTTGTTGTTTCCAAGTGGGCTTTCAAAGAAAATAATACCCTATGGAAAGAGACCCTCGTGTCAAGAGCACACAGACACCCTCAGGGGTGGTTATCTCCAGGCTTGTCCCAGACGCCTATCCCATGTGGAAATAGCCACAGGCTCTGTAATCCCCAAGTCTCCTCAGATTGCTGCTGCTGCTGTCTCTGACCAGATACTTTTCAAAGAAACCCCTGCCTCCGCCAGGACACAGCGGGCACCTCCCTTCTCAGCAGTTTATGCTCTGGAGCCAGGCCAAGGTGACCAGCGGGATGAGGAGTAGCTAACAGATAACAACTAAAGCAAATTGGATTGGTTGATAGTATATGATCCCATTAAAACTTCGGTGCTTTAAATATATCAATATCTATATATAAATATGACCATATCTATGTCTAAAGTGAGCATTTCTCATGTTGAGCACTTTAAATAGTCTGTCACATTCATTGCCCAAACAATAATAATAGTCTGGTACTGTTATTCTCTCTATTTTTGAATAAGAAGCTTAGGGCTTAGAGATGTACAAAAACCATTTGTGTAGGAGAGATGGGTGGAGAAGGTGATCAAGATGTTTATATATATATATGTGTGTGTGTGTGTGTATCTGTACCAACTTCCCAAAATGAATGCACTTATTATGCATCACAAACATATACTAATAAAAATTAATGTAAAAGATCAACTGCTCCAAGCTGCACAGGGCTGTCCTATGGCTTTACTCGCCATCGTGACAGACAAGGACTTTAGGAACACAGGTTTGTTAATGAGTGTGAATTCTAGTGAAAGAATTAAATCTTTCGATTTTTTTTCCTAGAAAAAGGCTTTGAAGCCACCGTCCCGGTAGTAGTGATGATCTGTGCTCTTCCCGCCTGTCCCGCACTCCCTCACACCATGGTGCCTGGTAGCCCCCCACACAGCACCCCTCTCAGGAACTCTTCCTTCCAGACCTCTTTGCATTATGGGCCAACCAGAAGATTCACATCCCTGTGACTTTCCTGGTCTCTCGCAGGTCAGCAAAGAGCTCCTAATTCTTTTTCACATTTTCATGATTTAAGAAGTGCAAGTGATAGTTTTTATTTCAGTCCTATTTGCCTCTTTCCTGTCCTCTCCTTCCCCTAACTGGGGTGCTGCCCTCTGCCTATTCTATTTCCAAGTTCAATCCCAAGGTACCCCTTCTTCCCTCTCCAGAGGTTTCAAGCCACACAGCCAATAGCTGGCAGAATTTAGATAGGGTGGTGCAGCTGCAAAGCTCACAAACAAGTAAGAGATGCCCCAGGAAGGATAGTTCTGCCTTCCTTTGATAGTTCGGAAGAAGCTCTGGGTCTTTCTGTGGTAAGGAAGCAGCCAGCAGGAGAGGTATGGAGGGGCTGAATTTCCAGACCCAAAATCCAGACTGGACGTACAAAAGGCCCTACCATGTCAGCTCAGCCAAAGCCAAAGAACCAGAGAGATGCTAGCTCCTAGCTAGAATGGAGTGGTAGTTTGGGGAAATCAAAGGCACAGAAAGGAGTGACATGGTCAAACCCTTGGGGCAGTGTTGCCCTAAGTCAGACAGTAGGACTGTATACCATCCTACTCTGCCCACAGTGCATTGGTCTTGAGACTTATAAATGTTTCTCCAACTCCTCCCCTTCCCAAGTCCTTGAGGTGACCAAGTGTCATTAACCACCATGACAGAAGAGGACTCAGAGGTCGTTCCCTGAATCCCCATATTTCTGCTCCAGTTTCCTTTTTCCTTCCACACTCATAAACATCTGGGTTTTTTCTATCACTGGGCCTCCCCTCTGGCTCTTGGTCCATTTGGAGTAGAGCAGATGTTACGGTCCTCTAGGGCCCTGGAAAATACCGCATTTCTCCACAGTAAGCACCTACAGACAGACAAATGCATATCTGGCTAATAGTCTTCACAGCTCTGAAGCACTGTCCTCCCCAGAGTCTCCATCACTACACTGGGAAGAGTGTTGAGGGAAAGAAAGAGGGAGGCGGGGGAGCTCAACCTGCGATTCACTCATCTTTATGCTAAACATATAAGAGCTAAGTGCCTCAGATCCCCCAGAGAAGGTGTTGACAAGTAATAAACACTTGATAGTATATTGAATTAAAATTTGCACCTTAAATTTCTATCTTTAAAGCTCCAAAAGCTAACAGTGCCAACAAAGAAAGCACTCTAAGTGCTCATACATACATTTCCACCAGGAACATATTTTTGGACAATAGTTAATACTTTCCTTTTTTCCCTTTATTGAGTTCATTGGTACATTTTAGGTATACATTATGATCACATTCAACACTGAGAATTTGTTCCTGTACATGATGTATCTCGATCTCATTTCCTCCCATTCTCCTGCCCTCCTTACAACCCCCACCCACTATATACATAAGCTTTGTTTCCATTTTTTTGCATTGGCCATCAAATTTTTTCTTTCCCTGCTTTACTTTCCCCCACTCCCCTTTTCCCCTTTCCTTTTGCACATTTTTTTTCCTATTTCACATTAACTATCATACATTCATTTACACCTTCAGTTTTTCACACTAGAGAAAAGATATGGTATTTACATATCTGTATCCTATTTATTTGACTTATGAGTATGTCCACAAGGTACATCCATTTGAGTATAAATGACTCAAATATGGCTGAGTGATACTTTATTTTTTAAATTTCATTTATTTATGTATTTATTTATTTATCTATCTATTTATTTATTGAGACAGAGTCTCATTTTGTAGTTCAGGCTGGCCCTGAGCTCACTATGTAGCCCACACAATCCTTGAACTCAGCAGTCCTCCTGCCTTTGCCTCCTGATTGCTGGGATTGCAGGCGTGAGCCACCACACCTGGTTTATTTTGTTTTTTAAAAACCACATTTTCTTTATCCAGTCTCCCACTGATGGGCATTTGAACTGTTTCCAAGTCTTAGCTATCACAAACTGAGCTGCTATAAACATGGGTGTACATATGTCGCTGTGGTATAACTTTTAATCCTTTCCTGTATATACCTAGCAGGGAAATAGCATTGCTAAATGGGACCTCAAATCTTAGTTTTTTATAGAATCTCCCCACTGATTTCCATAGTGGTTGCACCAGTCCACTTTCCCACCAACAATGGAAAAGTGTTCCTTTCTCCCAGAGCCCCATCAGCGTTAGTTGTTGGCTGACTTCATGATAGCAGCCATTCTTTGTGGAGTGAGATGAAATCTCAGTGTTCTTTTCATCAGGATCTCCCCAGAGAGCAGTGATGTTGAAATTTTTTCTTTATATGTTTCTTAGTTGCTTTACTTCTTCATCTAAAAATTGCCTGTTTCACATGCCCACTTTTGGATTGAGTCTTTAAATTTGGAGGGAATGATTTTTTTTCAAGTTCTTCATAAATTCTGATAGTAGTCCTTTGAGGAACAGCTGGTGAAACGTTTTATTAAATTTTAGGTTGCCTTTTTACACTGTTGGTGGTTTCTCTTGCTGTGCAGAAGCTTTTTAGTAAGATGAGATCCAAGCTGTTGATTCTTTCTGCTAGTTCTTATGCTGCTGAGGTTTTGTTCATGAAATCTTGTCCTATGCCAATGTTTCCAAGAGTTCTACCTAACCTATTTTCCAGCAAGTTTAGTGTTTCTGTTTCAATATTTAAATCTCTAATCCACTTTGACTTTAGTTAAGTGCATGGTGAAAGACACAGATCTAGTTTTAATCTTTAGCAAATTGAAACCCAGTTTTTCTGGCACCATTTATTGAAGAGGCTATTTTTCCTCCATTGAGTGTAATCAGTTCCTTTGTCAAAAATGAGGTGGCTTAGTATCTCTGGAGTTGTTTCTTTATTTTTTATTCTGTTCCACTGATCCTTGGGTCTGTTTATTTGCCAGTATAATGCTGTTTTTATCACAGTGGCTTTGTAGTACAGTTTTAAATTTGGGTTTGTGATACCTCCTGCCATGATCTTTTGTCCAGAATTGCTTTTGCTATTCTAGGTCTCTTCTGATTCCAGATGAATTTTTGGATTATTTTCTCTAGCTCTGTGAAATACATTGTTGGGATTTCAATTCAGATTGCAATGAATCTGTATGGTAGTTTTGGGAGTATGGTCATTTGGCAATGTTGGTTCTTCCTTCACAGAAACAGGGGTGTATTACCATTTTATGATAACCTGTTTGATCTCCCTTTTCAGGATACTTTAGTTTCAAAGTAGATGTCTTTCATCTCCTTTGCTACTTTGATTCCTAGATATTTCATTTTTTGGATGCTATTGTGAAAGGAATTGATTCCCCAACTTCTCTCTCAGTGAGTCTGTTGTTCATGTATACAAAGGTTGATATTGATATTTGAGTATTGACTTTGTATCCAGCTATGCTACTGAATCTGGTGATTAAGTCTAGAAGTCTTTTGGATGAATTTGGGATCTTCTATATAGAGTATCATGTCATCAACAAATGGCAGTTTTCCTGTCTTTAATCCTTTTATTTCTTTCTTTTGTCTAGTGGCTATAGCTGTTTCCAGAATTTTATTGAACAGAAGTGATGATAGTGGACATTCTTGTCTTGTTCCTGATGTTAGTGTGAAAAGTTTTGGTTTTTGACCATGTAGTATGATGCTAGATGTTGGTTTTTCATAAATAGCTTTATCAGATTGAGATAAAGATATTCCATTCCAATTTTCTGTAGGATTTTAATCATCAATGGGTGTTGGATTTTGTTGAGTATTTTTTCTGTATCTACTGAGATTATTATTGGTTTTTTTTTACTTGACTCTGTTAATGTAGTGTATTACATTTATTGATTATGCATGGTGAACCATCCTTGCATTATTGGGTTGAATTCAGTTTGGTCAGGGTGCATGACTTTCTTGATGATCCTCTATATTCTGTTTGCCAGTATACTATTAAAGATTTTTGCACATATGTTCATTACGGAAATAGTCCTATAGTTCTCTTTTTCTCCTTTTGGAATCAAAGTAATTGTTGCTTTTAGCAGTGAATTTGGGAGTATTAGTTCCCTTTCAATCTAATTAAAGAGTCTGAGAAGTAGTGGCCTTAGATCTTTCCTAACTTGTAGTATAATTCAGCAGTGAAGCCATCAGGTCCAGGGCTTTTCTTTGTTGGTAGGTTTTTAATTACATTTTCAATTTCACAGATTGATATAGGGGTGTTTAACATTTTTATATCTTCTTCATTCAATATTGATAGTTCATATGTGTTTAGGAATCTGTCCGTTTCTTCTGTATTTTTTTTTTGAAGTACAGTTCTCAAAGCAGGTGTTGATTATTGTCTGAATTTCTGCTGGATATGTTGTGATCTCCCTCTTTTCATTCTTAATTGCATGCATTTGAGCTTTTTCCTACCATTTTTTCGATATGGTTACCTAAAGGTTTGTTGATTTTGTTTCTTCTTTTGAAGAATCAATTCTTTTTTTTTTTTTTTTTTGAGACAGGGTCTCGCTTTGTAGTTCAGGCTGGCCCTCAGCTCACTATGTAGCCCAGGCAAGCCTTGAACTCAGCAATCCTCCTGTCTCTGCCTCCTGAGTGCTGGGATTACAGGCATGAGCCACCACACCCGGCTGGAGAATCAATTCTTCAATTCATTGATTTTTGTATCATTCTGTTAGTCTCCATTGCATTAATTTCTGTTCTAATCCTTATAATTTTCTCCCTTGCATGAGCTTTGGGTTTGACTTGTTCTTCTTTTCCTAGTACTTTGAGGTTCACCATTAGGTTCTTTTCTGAGCTCTCTCTGTTCTCCTAGTATGAGCATTCACTGCTATGAATTTCCCTCATAGAACTGTTTTCACTGTGTCCCACTGATTCCTGGATGTTGTACTGGTATTGTCATTTAGTTGCAAAAACTAATTTCTTCTTTACCTTTTTCTGTGACCCATTGGCAGAATTTTGTTCAATTTACATGTGTTTCTGAGGTTCTTGAAATTTCTTTTGTTATTGATCTCCAATCTCAAGGCAGTATGGTCTGACAGTATAGATAGGAAAATTTCAGTTCCTTTGCATTTACTTAAATATGCTCTATGAACTAGCACATGTGCTCCATTTTGGAGAATAATCCATGTGCAGCTGTGAAAATGAATATTTTTTTTTGAGACAGGGTCTCAGTTTGTAGTTCAGTCTGGCCCTGAGCTCACTATGTAGCCCAGGCAAGACTCGAACTCAGCAATCCTCCTGCCTTGCCTCCCAAGTGCTGGGATTACAGGCGTGAGCAACCATGTTAGGCAGAAAATGTATATTCTGATTTTGTGGGGTGGAATATACTCTGTAGACATCTCTTAAGTTCATTTGTTCAAAAGTTTGATTCAGTTCTAGTATTTTATTGTTGATTTTTTTTTGTCCAGTTGATCTGTCTATTTGTGATAGTGGGATACTGGGATCCCTTAGTACTATTGTATTACTGCTTACTGGCTTATTTGGCTTTTACATTTAATATTTGTTTTATATAGTTGGATGCTCTAGCATTTGATGTATATATATATTTATGAATGTCATCTCTTCCTCTTGGATAGTTCCCTGTATGAGGATATAGTATCTCTCTTAATTAGATTTAGTTTAAAACATACTCTGTCTACAATCCACCAGGATTTATTTAGTGTATGATCATATTGTGACAATCCAATATAGTGAGCCAGAGGGAAATGTAATCCAATTTTCAAGAACATGGCAAATTTCATCAGGAATCTGAAAACTGAATAAGCTTCTACTTTATGATCTATCCCAGCTCACCATGATAGCTAGGTTCCTGAATATGTAACCTCAGGGCCAAACTCCCCATTGGTCAGCTCTGGGTAGCTCTCCTTCCAGGATGGCCCTCCTAGAATGATTATAATCCAGCAACAAAACCATGGCACACTCTCAAACCCAGAGAGACTAGGGTATGGAAAAAAGAGAGAGGAACACACTTGAATTCCAGTGAAGCTAAGCTAGAAAAACAATGGTAACTTAAAGGTGTATGTGTTTGTATTCAGACATATATCTATAAGCACACATATAGATACTTTTTAATGGCAGTGAGTGAGTGAATTTTAACATCTGGAAGTTCACTTTACTATAAGAAATACACAAACAAGAAATGAAAACAGACCAGACATTATTGTCATGAAGTTTTGACACCTCAACATTTTGTTGACTTAAATATGCCCTTTTGAGCACTTATTATATTCCCATACTAGGACTGAAAATATGAATGGAAATTACATTATTCTTGGCCTAAAAGACTTGGAATTCAGTCAACTACAACTTCCAATTCTATGAATCCCATTTTCATTCTTTAACCAATGACACACACATCTTAAATGTTACAGAGCCTTAAAGCAAGAAATTGGGTATCTCAGTAAATCTTCATGACTGATAAACTAGTTCATAAAAAGTTAATGCAAGAATTAAAAGATAATACAATCATCTTTTCAACATTTACCAGGTGCCACTACAACTATTCTGCTAAGGGTTTATCCATGCATTACTCCTGTAATGCCTGTCTTTGTTATATTTCACATTGGCTGGGACAAAAATACCCACACCCAAAGTCAAGGGAGGAAAGGATTGTTTGTTCACAGTTTGTAAAGGTTTCAGTCCACAGTTGGCTGGCTCTGAGGCATGGTGGCACAACAGAGGTGCTTTGCAGAGGAGAAATGTCAAACACAAACAGCAAGCAGCAAGCAGCAAGCAAGCCACAAGCAACAACAACAACAGCACTCTTTCTCTTATATTTTATTCAAGCTATCTATCCACAGAATGGGTAGCACTGTCATCCTTAATCCTAATATTGCACTGTGAATCAGTTCCAGCATCATATCTTTGATCCCAGCATCACACATCCTAAATACAGCCATCTTTGAAAAGCTCCACCTAAGACCCTAAAGGGATTTCAGTGGGCCTCTTGATTCCAGCCATAATAGTGTACAACAAACCACCAAATAAAGTAGCCAATACTATTACCCAGCTTTACAGACAAGAACATGGAAGATGAAAAAGGCTAAAACACTTGCCAAAATCACCTAATAAATAATAGAGCAGGGATTTGTACCAAGAACCATCTGATACCTGAGCAGCATATTGTTAACTACTAAGTTTCAGGACCTCCAGTGTGGCACTGTGGTTACTGGAGACATGTTCCAATTATGTCATGTTTGATTCCAGGAAAATGCACATTTGAAGGAGCTATTAGAATGTCAGGAAGGATTGTGGTTCTGACCAGCTGATTAGGAAGGAGCCTGAGAAGGCCTCGTAGACAACATGAGCACTACAGGAAGAGACAGAGAGACAGACCGTGGAAGACTTTGGCTGAGGAAGGGAGTCATGGAGGGAGGACATGGACATGTGAGGCTGGAGCATAGAAAGTGAGTGAGTGGGTCAGAAAGGGAACTAGAGACAAACTGAACTAGAAATGGCTCTTGTATCTCAGGTAGAATACTTGCAGCCTATAAGGAAACAAATGTCATAAAGGAATCTATAGAGGCAAATGCACAGTGTTGGTTGCTAGGACAATGATGGGGGGAGGGGAAAGACTAATGCCAATGCCAAAGACAGAGGAGGCTCTGAGTTT
>PVIC010025164.1:0-25492 GCA_004025085.1 Thryonomys swinderianus
GCTGGAACCATTGAGCTAAATCTCCAGCCCACAAGAGGATTTTAAATAAGCAACTAGAAAAAAACTTAATAAAAAGTCACAGCTATCCCTATTTGTGTCAGCTCATTTTGTGTGAATGGACTTCTGCCTCTATTTCCTACCAAGTACTCCCCTCCTGAGCCGGCACTCTACCCCGGGCCCCAACCCACTTAGCCAGCAAGTCTCACTCTTACTGAACTAGGAAACCAAACCACAAGGACCCCACACAGACAACTCTTTGACACAAAGATAGGAGCAAAAAAGCAGCCTTTAATGATGCTGCCACCTCACTGAGTGACTTCCATTGGTCTCAAGAGCACGGAACAAAAGTTTGTACTTGTGAAATCAATAGATCACAGATAGGCAAACACCAGATCTTCTCATTGATATGAGCACCTGTAGATGCAAATGAGCTCTAGAAAGTATGATGGTCTTTGTGGAATAGGAAATTTCCAAGGGAAATTTGGTGTGGGGATGTAATGAGGGGAAGGAATAAATATGATTCTGAAAGAAAAGAGCATGTGTATAGGGGGTGGGGAGGTGCAGATGGGGGGGATATGGGTAAAAATGAGAATTGACTTGTGTCATATATTGGTACAAATTCCCCAATGTTATGTGTGTTTGTGAGATGTATGTAAATTGTACCAATAAAGAATTCAATTAAAAAAAAGTTTGTGTAAATTTTGTGTGGGAATGTAATGAGGGGAAGGAATAAATATGATACAGAAAGAAAATAAAAGAGCATGTATAAAGGGGGTGCGGAGGTGTGGGTGGGTGGGGATATGGGTAAAAATGAGAATTAACTTTTGTCATATACTGGTACAAATTCCCCAATGTTATACGTGATTTTGAGATGTATATAAATTGTACCAATAAAGAATTCAATTAAAAAAAAAGTTTGTGCTTTGTTACATAGCTCTTCTTACATCTACAAGGCTTAATTCCATTAGCGTGTCCATGGATATAGCAGGCAGGATACACACAAAGAGAGCAGTGGAGAGGGAGACAGGGGAGCTCTGGCCGGACTTTCTGAGTGTGTTACGTCCCTTTGGTGACAGATTATGGAAGCTGCGCGGGTCCATTCTGTGAAGAGCGTAGTTACCTAGTTAACCCTTGGTTGTGTACTAACACAGTTAACCCATAGTCCCCCAATTTGTGTGGAGGAATGGTCTTCTCTCTCATTATCAGTCCCTATCATGTGCAAGGTGCACTGCACTGCAAGCCAGAGGCTTCAGCTTCCAGAAATTATACAGTAGGAGCAGGGAAATACCATCTAGGAATAACTCAGAACCATGAACCCGTGTCACACCTAACTACATGTTGCCATCCTGTGCTGACTGTTTATTGTATTGGGGCTTCTTAGATAACAAGGACTTCAACCCGATCTGAAGTCATTGGTGCCTTGGAGCCACGGACATGGGCAACCAGGAGTCTTCAGAAGATGAGCTCCTGAGCCAGAAGTGATTCCAACTCCCCACCCTCCACCCTCAGCCATTACAGAGGAATCTGTGCAGTTGGTGCTGTTTCCTCTGGGACTGCACTTTTGGGGTTTCCACCGCAGAAACCAGAACTTGAAATTAAATCTAAGGGTGGAAGAACACACCAGGCCTTGTTTCCGCTATACTCCAGCCTTAAATTGGACCGAGTTTCAAATCCTTTAACCGAGTCCCATGAGCTGCCACTAGTTCTTCAAAACAGAGTGTCCGCGTACCGTTCTCAGCCTTCACGCCCCAGCGCTGTCATTTCCAACTAGGAAGCTGTCTGTTCGGCGTGCCTCTTTGCCAAAACGCATATAAGTCAGAATGTGCACTTTGCAAGGCTTAGGTTTGATTAATTTTTTTTAAATGTAGAAGCTCATGAGCGGGGTTTGAGATTAAGTGTGCAAAGATGTTTTAGGAGCAGCCTCCCCACCAGCCCTCAGATTGAGATGGATGAGGAGCAATACTGTGTTTGAGCTGCCCATAATTGAAAAAGTCTGTGCCCAAAATATCATATTTATCCCGCATCTCTACAAGAGCCATAACTCTAAGGCCTTCCACTCCAGCTTCAATAAAGGGAATGTCTTCAACTTGCAGGCTCCCAGATATTCTCAGCGTTGGCTGTTATTACTTACGGGACAGGGTTAGAGATGTCAAGGAAGAGGGGTCCTGGGGAGGAGGAATAGGGTCAGATCTCAAAGGAAAGCAATCCCTCGGCTTTCCTGAGAACGCAGTGTAAAACTGCAGCAGAGCGGCCTGCGTGAGCGAGTGAACAACAGGGCGGCAAACGTGAACGGCGTGCGCCCGCTCTGCTGGTGCCGAGAGCCCGCGCCGTCGTGACCACAGCAGTCCTCTCGGAAGGCGTCCCTGGCACCTTTCGAGCTGGGGATCCCATTTGTTGTATCCCATGTAAGTGAACGTGGCTCCTGAAACCGCAGCACTGCGGTTGTGAGCGGATAGTGACATCCCGAGGGAAAGCGAAGCGTGCCTTCTTCGAGCGGGACCCAGGCCTCTGGCTCTGAGGTCTGGTGCGTGCGAGTAGCACCTTCCGAGGGAGCAGAGGGTGGCCTTCGGGTCTGTTCTCAGCAAAGGCTGTGCTTCCGCTCCACCCACTCTTGTGTGTGGTAAGGAATGTAAGAGGGGTACGAGAGACAAGGAGCGGCCTGAAGGGACACCCGGGGATGGGGGACAATTAACATCTGGTAGTAACTTTGCGGCTGCCTCGGAGTTTGGGGTGCCGACGTCCGATCTGCTGTGCACACCAACGTCCAACCTCTGTCCTTTTCTGCATCCTCCCGTTCCCTTAATCTCACTTGTTTCAAATGATATGACACAGACCACAAAATATAAATAACCACAGGTTAGGATTGCTCCAGATAATTCACTTGTGTTTTGTTACATCTTAAAGACTGAAATGTTGACATTTAAAAATTCCACTGGCATTTTGTGTTTGTTTGTGTACATGTATCCGCACTTACTGCCTATACAAAAATAACTCACAGAGAACATTTCTAGTTAAACACAGGCCCAGAATTATAAAACTAACTTCCAACATGATAGTAAGTTAAACTTCAGTGTTAAAAAGTTGGCAAAGACCTTCACAGATTTTATTTTCATTGCAGGTCTGTTGACTTCAACTAAGGGTCAGACATAATAACTAAGCAGAAAGAAATACTATTGTAACAAAGGAAAGGGGCTAAGTTTCCTTTTTGTATGACTCTAGAGGTGTAAAGGAAGGGACAAAGAAATGATATTGATCATGACGATATTCTGACGCCTTGCTGGAGCTTGTAGAGTTGGCAACATAAAGATCTGGGGGACAAAGGAATAGATACATGACCCCGGCTAAGCCTTACAGAGGGCGCTGCGTGGCCATCCGCACACGAGAGCTAACTGGGGAAGCGCTCGAAGCGCAGCCGCCCCAGCACCCCGAGGTCCTGAGGGGGGAGCCTGGCGGCACCTTGATCCAAGCGGTCAGAGGCCCTACTCCTGCTACCCTCACTCCCCGTTAGAACAGTGAATCTGACGAGCCACGAATCTCCCCAATGGGCATTACAGGGGTTTGTTTGACTGTTTTCACCGCTGAGTGAACGATGCAAATTTTTATGAAATTAAAAGGAATGTAGCGCCAAAATATCCTCTCACGATATGCCTAATCCTGCAGATACCCCAAATCTGAGCAACATAAGCAAATAAGACAAAGAACAGGGGCCGGGCTCCCCTCCAGTCCTCGGTTTCCTGCTCTGTCTGCATCTGTGCTGTGTACAGTGAAATCCTCGGCGCTTCCTAAAAAGCCACGAAGGAGATTCTCAGTCAGAAGTGTGGCCCCTCCGATCAGGCCCAGCGACAGACTGAAAGCGCACAGGAAGGCTGCGTTTGTCCTGCAGCCTCCAAAGGACCAGAGAAAGGGTCTGCCACACACACAGCGAGGGATGGCCGCTCGGCTGCTGGCTGCATTCTCTCTTCTGGGTGGGAAGCTACCACCAGAAAGTCTTCTTCTAGGAGCTACGAACAGATGCGGCCGGATAGAGTTCACATCTCATTTCTAATTCCATCAGTTCCTTCAAAGAGCAAGTCCTAAAGACCGTAGCTGTCTCTAGGAATCTCGCCTTGTCCTCTCCTGTGAGCCTCCTCGCTGAGCAAGGAAAGACAGCAGCAGAGATTTTTGGTCAAAAGGTAAAAAGATTCCGCCTCCCGAGCATCCCTGGGCTCTGTGTCTGAAGGGCGCGCTCGTGTCTGACCACCGCCAACAAACATGTCTCTCTCACCTCCCTTCTTTCCTATTTCCAGGCTACCGCCGTGGCACAGCCACTATTGTTGACAAGACATCTCCTTTCTGGGCTCAAAAACTCTCTGATATCCACACCCAAAGTGTGTTTTTCTCCCTAACCCTTTAGCCATACTGTTGTTTAGTAGGAACTCCCCTCTATGCCCTTCTCTGTAGTTACCACGGGGAAACAAGGGAAAAGTTTAGGCCCTGTGCATCCACATCAAGAAGCTGAGCCATTGAAATGGATTTTGAATGAAGACGTAGCATTCCATGGTTCCACCCCTGGGCCCCTCTCAGCATCGACAGAGGAAGTAGTGGAGCTTCCTTGACTTGCGCATTCTCCCGTTTGTAGTGCTGTGAGCTTCCACGCGAAGCCTTGCTGAGTTTTCCCGTGTGACTGCGCTGTGCGCGGAACCGCTGACACGCAGCCCCCGCAGCCTGACCTCGCTGAGAAGCAGGCGGTTCTACAGATAACGCGTCAGCTCTCATGCCTTACGCCCAAAGGGCTCCGTGACTTGATGTCCCACTGCAGCGCTGGCCTCCGGTAGCTGTGTGATCTGGGACATTCTCCTGGCGTCTCTGGGTCTAATTTTCTGCATCAGTGAAAGCAAGTCCCTTGAACCAGAATTCTGACATGTTTTGTGTAACCTCTTCCAGCTCTCAAGAATAAAGCTTTGATTCAGTGCTGGCTTTCCCATAAGTCAAAATTTCCACCAATTTGCCAAAGGCCACCGTGTATTTCTGCATTCTGGTCTTCATTCTTCAGGCTTGGAAAACAAACCCCGTCAAATGCAACCTCCTGCTTTACATTCGTATAAGAAAAATCAAAGATTCCAAAGCCAGCCCTGGGGATAAAATGATGATAAATGGAAACTAACTTTATCATCCAAAGATACCCCCTCAAGTTCCGAAGAAATATTGATAATAACTCTCCATCTGCTGGATAAATCAGAACAAGACTGGAGATTCTACCCAACATTGTTTAAGTGTGGAGGACAGCCAATAAAGTACTAGAGTTTCATGAAAACTGATCTCAGGAGACCTGCCATAAATAAGGTATGTCAAAGTTTTAAAGAGGAGAATAAAAATAAAAGGGATAGCAGAAGTGTTTTCTGTTTACTATTATCCTCATTGCAGAGGACTCTTACAGAAACAG
Organism: Thryonomys swinderianus; assembly: GCA_004025085.1. NCBI lineage: Eukaryota > Metazoa > Chordata > Mammalia > Rodentia > Thryonomyidae > Thryonomys > Thryonomys swinderianus. The sequence goes on from PVIC010025164.1 coordinate 5,423, forward strand.
TGCAGGTCTAGAAATCCAGATGCTTGCCTTCCAATCCCCTATCTGACAGATCCCCACCTAAATTTAGCAAAACCCTTTCACCTGCCTGTAGAGGCTACTTGGATGGATGGTTATGAAGCTTACATTTAAAACAACAATAAAACATATAGCAATGCTTTGGGGGTGCCTTCAACTTGAAAATTCTACATGAGTCACTTTCACAGTTAAATATAAAGGATAATCTGTAGCGGAATACCTGTTCCAAAGGCTGGAGAGGAACGGCTCTGAGAGGCAGCAGCTGCTTTAGTGCGGCCCTGTCGATTGGTACAGGTGTTGCCACTAGGCCGCAGCCCAGGATTCCTGGTGCAGTATGACCTCCGGGCGTCCTGAGCTCAGCCTGACCTGAGCAGTGAGAGCTGTGGTGTGTGAGGAGAGGAGGCAGAAACTGGGGGAGCCCAGCTCAGCCTTCACTGCCTGCTGTTACAAGTCTCACCAGAGGCCCTCCCAACCCAACAACCGCATTCCCACATCTTTTGGGTAAGACCCCCTGTTTTCAAGGCAAGGCTGTTGATTCTCCTGGCTTCTAACCCTCCTCATTCTAGCTATTCTTGGGGATGGCACAGTCTTCCTAAGTCATCTCCAACTGTAGGGTGGCCCTGGGTGACTCTGCTAGCCAGCTCGTATTTTGGGTGAGTGCTCAGGTTTGGAAAAAGCCCCGATTTACAGAACTCTTGGCTCATATAGAGAAATGGTGCCTCTAGTGAATATCTGTTTGGTTCTCTCTCCCCACCAAACCAAGTAATAAATGTAGGCTACAATGTAAGTAACTAATCAGCCATATAAATGGACCAAAATATCTTCTGAGGCTAAAGTAAGAACAGCTGTAATGATTACTACATAGCTGGAAACTCAAACTGGGGTAAGTCCAATAATTTATAGGTATCTCTGCATGTTTACATAAATGTGGTCAAATGCCAGGATTGCTAGTGTGTACCATATGGAAAATAAAAATCATTCCTTTTAGGGGAGGGGTACTCTTTTAGATATTCTATCTGGGGAAATGCATACAAATACATGTGCAATCTGAGCTACATGTAATAATCATCGGGAGCTCTATACCGCAAAACATATTCTTTTTAAGAATTGTGTTTTCCAGCTTTCTCCTCTTCTTCGTCCCTCTTTCCCAGATCCTGAGCTTCTGATTTAAATGAAATTCCTGAAATTTACACCACTGTTATTGTTGAGTTGGAGGAAGGGGAGAGTCGAAGACTGTGTTTGACTCTCTAGGCCTATATGGAGTCAAGATATCACTAGGGGGAAAAAAGGGAAATTGCGCTATCATTTGGCTTATCAGTCATCACACACAACTTCCACAGATTTTAGCTGGTTGAATACAGAGTTGGACAATTTGAACAAATCAAGTATTTCATGAAAGTTGTAGAATTTTAGCTGTAGAAGAAAAGTGAAGGAAGAAGAACCAATTCAGCACAGAAGTGGTTTGTTTAGAGTGTTTTGAAACAAGAGTCTTAACTTCCACTTGAAAATATGCATGGAGAGGAAAAATAAGTGGAAGAAGAAGTAAAGGTCACAGAAGATTCCGATGTTAGTGTAGAGGGAGATAGAGATGGGAAAACAGAAAACAAAGAAAAACAAAGAGGCAGGGGAACAGGACAGAGTCGCTGATGCACAAAAATTAAAAAATACCATAGGACATATTTAGCAAAACCCAATTCTTCTCTTCATTGATATCCTCAGCATAAGGAACAAACATTCCATCTTAAAATTTGAACATTTAAAAATAATCCACAATTCTGGGCAAACCTGAGCATTGAAAAGACTGCTACTCACTTTAATAAAGACATGCTACTCTGTTAGATACTGAGGCTTACTTAGGACAAATGGCTCAAAGACACCTGAGAGTTCATCTTCAGTTCTTGTGTTTCCTTTTTTTTTTTTTTCATTCTTCCAACCACACCTAAACCGTTCCACAGAGATGAAACCCTCTAATGATTTGACTCTCAGAAGGGAGCTGAATGCCTTGAAGCATCTGGCCTGGTGCCCTTACGTTGTCACAGCTCATAGCTCATCTTTCTCTGTGCCCTGGGCAGCTGAACGGAATGCAGAGTATATGTGGACTTCAAAGGAAACTGCCAGGATGGAGTGAGGGCCCCACGGCTTTAATCAAGATGAATTCAAAACCTTTGCTTATCAAGTAGGAAACTGAAACCAGCGATGGAGAATTAATTGATGCAGACTGAAGAGGGAAGTGACCATCAGAAAGGGGTGGGGAGCTTAATGAGATTATAGAGTGGTCCTGCCTCCCTAGAAGTTAATGGTGGGTTAAATATATTTGTTGCCTCTCTCAATAGAATTACCATGTGAAATAAGACAGCCACCTCTAAGGTAGGAGATGATAAGTTCAGAAAAATGTGCAATCGCTCAGAAACGTTATTTCCACCTGCATGTCATGGTAAAGACGTCCCTCCCTCATGCTTTGAGCTCCCGCCCACGCTTCTCCAGCCAATGGTGGAGGCAGCACCGGGAAATACTTCCTTACAGCTCTGCACCTCCGTGGAACATCACTCACATCACTCAACAATCCATTTTCCTCCTGTCCTCTGGAGCTTCCCGGATGGGGTCATCGCGTGGAAGTGGTCAAGCAAACCATGACTTGGGTTCTGAGTTTTTTGTGGGTTTCCTTTGGGAAAGCGCTCAGTTTGGCATAGTGTAGTGCTCTGAATAAAAGGGAAGAGAAAGAAACCACTATTCTTGTACTTTTCCCTCAGCACCCAGCATCATACTAAACACACAGATAATGCTGAGCCACTTTGATAACGTGGATTGCCTGGGGGTCCCTGAGCTGGGGTCCCTGAGCTCAAGGCTGAGGTGTTCTTTGTGTTCTTCCCTGAGAACCATGCAGAAAACCTGCCACATGAAAACAGGAAGACTTCTTGCGGAGAAGCAAGAGAAACAGGAGAAGATGTTCTTGGACCCAGTTCTATCCAGGAGGAATTCATAAATATCTGCATAAACTTATCCTCTTGGTTCTTTCCTTTATCCAAAACAAATATAAATGACCTCTGGGGCCTCCACTTCCCTCTTGCCCTCTTAGAAATCTTGCAAAATAGGACCCAAAGAAAGAGCTGGGCACCAACGGATTGGGTTCTTTCCCATTTGAGTTCTTTCCCAATTAGACAGGCAAGAATATCATCCCTCCTACCATCGACCAGTATGTATCAGTAACCAGTATGTATCAGTATGTAGCTGATGCTACGGCTGATGAGATCAAAGGGACAAGTCAGCAAAATATCCCGAGTCTTTCCCTGATAATGTAAGGTCAGAGAAGAGGCAAAAGAAAAAACACCCTGAAGCAAACAAACACAGAACAAACAAACAAAATCTAGTAAGGACTAGTAATGAAAAGCAGCCCTCTCCAGGAATATGTAGTCTTTCAAAAAAAACAATCCCCTAAAAGATATATAAGTGTTCAGTAAGCACCTGAAGAGACACTCCGCTTCATTTGTCTTTAGAAAAATTCATATCAAAACCACAATACAATATCACTCCGTATGTACAAGAGCTGTTAAGATAAAAAGAAAATACTAGTGATAATAGGTGTTGGTGAGGAAAAACTGGAATCATTATATCTTGCTGATTGAAATAAAATCAGACACTGTCTTTCAAAACAATGTTTGGCAGTTCTTCAAAAGGTTAAATATAGTTATATGATCCACAGATGCTATAAATATATACCCAAGAAAACTGAAAACACATTCACACACAAAAGTGTCTGTGATTCCTCCTAAAAAGCATTGTTCATACTAAAAAGTGGAAATGTTCCAGTGTTTGCAAACTTATGAGTAGATAAATGAAATATTCCATATCTGAATAAAATGGAGTATTTAAACAGTGGAATATTATGCAGTCATAAAGTATGAAGAATTGACACATGCTATAAGAGGGATGAATTTTGGAAACATAAGTAAAACAACCCAGACACAAAAACCTACTTATTATATTATTTCATTTAAACAAAAGGTGCAGAGTAGCAAAGCACAGAGACCAAAAATGGACTAGTAGTTTCCAGAAACTGTGGGGAATAGGAATGCAGAGCAGCTATTTAGGGGTCACAATTTCTTTTAAGAATGGTTTAAAAACGTTCTACAATGAGATAGTAGTAATAGCTGCAAAGCTGTTTGGATATATTTTTAAATCCCTGAATTATATACTTTTAAAGAATAAATTGTACATATGTGAACTATACATCAATGAAAATGTATATTGTAGGGCCAGAGGTTTAGCTCAGTGGTTCCAACACAAGTCTAGCAAGCTCAAGGTCCCCAGTTCAATCCTTGGTAACCCCATACAACAATACCAGGTGTGGTGGCTCATTCCTGTAATCCCAGCATTCAGGAGGCAGAGGCAGGAGGATTGCTGAGTTCGAGGCTTGCCTGGGCTACCTAGTGAGTTCAGGGCCAGCCTGAACTACAAAGCAAGACCCCGTCTCAAAAAAAAAAAATGTATACTGTATAAGAAGAAAGAGGACCCTGCTAAACACTAATCTAAAGTTGAAAAGCTTTACTACACCACCACCTTCCTCCCCTCCACCCTCAACTCCTGCCTCAGAGCCAGGAACAGAAGCACGATCTCTGTTTACTCTTGAATAAAACAGGAGACATACCAGCCAGGAAAGAGGCCAAAGTGGGAGGAATTTGATGTTTGCAGACGTTCTGTGTCAGGGAAAGGGAAGGAAGCCGGGCAAAGCAAGGTGAATAATGGAGGAAAACTACCAACTGTCAAGAAGGGATCATTTAAGAACAATAGTCTCCAGAAAGGACTGTTTCTGTCCGTCTCCCATGCACTGACTGTAAGAGAGTGTGGTTGACACAGTTCTCAGACATGACGTGCCTGGATCTGAAGGTAGGAAGCCGGCCCTGAGCATCCTTAAGCTATATCACCACTCACATGTTCGCTTCAACATTATTTACAGTATCATTCTGTGACAATAAAATAGAGGTCCATTAGCAGAGGAATGTGCGAAGGAAATGCAACACATGCACACTGTGCTGGCCATCTTCTCTCTCTATGGTTAGAATATGAGGTATGATAGAAAGAGAAAGGAGTTATCTTGGATTAGAGTTTCAGAGGCTGCAGTCCATTGGTTTGGGCCTGTGTGAGGCTATACATCATGGCAGGAGAATGTGACAGACGCACATTCAGCTCACGGCTAGGATGTATAAAACAGAAGATGAAGGGGCTGGGCCCTCACTATCCCTTCAACCACATTCACCTGATGACCTGAAGCTTCTCCAGTCTTCCACCATTCCCCAGCAAAGCCAGTCTGGAGACCAAGTCTTTCACATGTGGGGCTTTGGGAGCCATTCTAGAACTGACTGATAGCAACACAACGATGTGACTCCATATTTGAGAAAAGGAAGTGAAATTCTTCAATATAACAATATCAGTCAGCCTTGAGGGTGTTTTCTTAAATGAAATAAACCAGTTACTGAAAGACAGAAATGATTCCATTTAGATGTAGAATCAAAAACAGTCAAATTCAGCCGAGCATGGTGGCTCACGCCTGTAATCCCAGCACTCGGGAGGCAGAGACAGGAGGATTGCTGAGTTCGAGGCTTGCCTGGGCTACATAGTGAGCTCAGGGCCAGCCTGAACTACAAAGCGAGACCCTATTTAAAAAAAAAAAGTCAAATTCATAGGCACAGGGAGTAAAGATACTTGATAGAAGGTAGGAACAGGAAAAGAGAAGGCGCTAATCAACAAGTGAAAAGTTTCTGTTAAACAAGGAGAATAAGCTCTGCAGAGCTGCTCTACAATATTGTATGTACGATCAATCATAATGCACTGTACCCAAAAATTTGTTAAAAGAACAGATGGCACGCCAAATGTTCTGACCACAATGAAATAAAATCCCCTCCTCTACCACAAAAAAAAAAATCAATTATCTTTAGAAAATGCTAGAGGACCACATTTTAATTTTTTTTTAAATTGTTAAATAAAGGTTTTCTAAAACCCTGCTTTTATCCTGTTTTAACTATGCAAATTGTACAGTGAAAAAACAAAAACCACATGGGATTTAATTAGAGTATTTCAACAAATTCATGAAGAAAGAATGATAGAATTGGCCTGTCAGTGCAATCTTAATGAACTAAGAGAGTGAGCATTGAACATCGGTAAGTACTAACATCACAGAAAGAAAAGGAATTGAGACATAAATGCTTCCTAAAGAAGAGCGCATCACTGATGAGGTCATTATATGTATTTTTTTAAAGAACAAAAAAGAAAAGAGATAAAGGGAAAGAACATACACTGCTGTTTAAATACAACCAGAAAAACAGAAATTAAAGCAAGAGATTCATGTTTACTACAGGCAAGCAATCAGCAAGGTCCAACCTGAATTTGTTCAGTAAATAAGCTATAAAAAAGAGATGTGAGGAAAAATAACAAAATGGAGGAAAAATCTATGATCAAAAGATGCTTAAAATATATACCAGGAGGTGGGCCGGAGGGTTAGCTCAGTAGTTCCGGCGCCTGCAAGCGCAAGATCCTGAGTTCAATCCCCGGTAACCACATATAATGCTGGGCGTGGAGACACACCCACCAGCAATCAACACCGCATACCACAATGCCGGGCGTGGTGGCTCACGCCTGTCATCCCAGCACTCGGGAGGCAGAGACAGGAGGATTGCTGAGTTCGCGGCGGCTTGCCTGGGCACTATATATATATATATATATATATATATATATATATATATATATATATATATACCAGGAGGGAAAACAAACAAAACTGAATTAGGGTTTAAGAATACACACTTAGGACTACAAAAACTTGAGCAGTACTTATGATAAGATTAGGATGCTGGCATTCCTTCAGGAGAGCAGGCTCATTCTTGAGGGGCTGTGTGGACCCTTTCTGGGGTAAACAGTGTGATCAATCTCTTATCGTGGGTTTGGTTTACAAGAGTATTAGCCCTAAAACTGTTATCTTCACCTGTACAATTTTTTAATAGTTTTCTGTATTTATATCACATTTAGGACTAAAAAAGAATTTTAAAAATAAAATTAATCAGGGGCTGGAGATTTAGCTCAGTGGTTCCGGTGACTGCCTAGCAAGCAAAGAGTCCCTGGTTTGATCCCCAGTAATTGAATACAACAATGCCAGGCATGGTGGCTCATGCGTGTAATCCCAGAATTTGGATGGCAGAAACAGGAGGATTGCTGAGTTCAAGATTTGCCTGGGCTACATAGTGAGCTCAGGGCCAGCCTGAACTACAAAGTGAGAATCTGCCTCAAAAATCAATCAATCAATCAATACAGATATAAATAAAATTAATCAGTAAAGGAAACTTTGATGGGAAAGATGGGGAAAAAACCTAGAAAATGGAGGCAAAATATTAGAAATATGAGAGAGAAGGTCACACTCATGGCCACCCAATTACTATTTATGGCAAAGGCAGAGCACATTTCTTTGCAAACGCGACTCCTAGTGTTACCCAGGACTTCTCTCTATTATGCATAAATGTCTCGGGGAGCTGTGATAGAATGCAGGTGTGAATGGCAAGGCCAGTGGGCAGAGACTATCATTAAACTGTCTAGCTGAGAGCATGCATGTTGCTGATCTGACTGGAAACAGCTCAGACTTCCACAGCCCCGTCCTCAAGGAAGCGCGGGGCCGGCTGTCTGCAGTGACCTAGTCAGAGAGGCGCAGGCATCGCCAGGTGCAGCTGCAGAACTCAGGACCCATGTGGGGAAGCGTCAGCCTGTCAGAACCATCAGAGCAGAGAGTCGAGGCCCCTGTAACAGAAATCTTTGTCTGCCTGTCCATGTTTCTGTCAGCATGACATTTTGGGTCAATAAATATTCATCACGATGCACCATTCCAGCTGACCTGTGCTACCCCGTCTGCCGGAGGAGAAAATAAACAGTGTTTGTGGGTGCAGAGGACACGGGGCCCTTCAGAGCTGGCATTGTGCTCGACGTGTGAGCCGAGCACACTGACTTTGGCCTCTTGAGTCCCTTGGGACCCGTGCATCGAATCCCTGGAACGGGTCCAACTCCCTCCCAGTGTGCTGAGCGGTGACATCGGGCCTTCAGCTTATCAACCACGGAGAATGACCTTCACGGGGATTCGGGCTAACACGAGAGACTGGTTATTGCAGTGGAGGAGCGGAGCGATGATGGAAGTGTGAACCACGGAAGAGAAGGGTCTGAGATGTATTGAGGGGAGAGCTCGGTGGGGTTCTCAGGTGCATGTGTGTGGTAAGGACTCGCCCCACCACTCAGGGAACAAACAGCTCACTAACAAAGGAGAGAACCATTTCTTGCCCTGACCGAGCACCAAGACAAGACTAACCAGCATGTACAGCCTGATGTTAACACGTGGCTAGACACACTTATATTGATTTAGTAGTTAAATAAAGAGGATTCAATAGGGTCTAGTGGTATAATACCACTAGCTGACATTTGTAAAGCGTTAAGAGTTACAAGTCAAACGTTGCTCTAGTGTCTGCCTGAGTGTGTAATTAATTCTTGCTCACAAGTTAATTATTTGCACGAACCAATTTATCGCCACAACCATCGTATGTGAAACACACTGTTATCCTCCCCATTTCCCTGACGAGAGAACTGTGGCTCAGAAAAGTGAATTTTTTGGCCTGCGTTGACATACATGATGCTTCTCGGCATGAACAGAAGCCAGTCTTCTTTCCACATATGCATCTATATGAATTTCAAGAACAGGAATACTAATTCATTGTATCAGGACAGTGGTCACCTCTGAAAGGAGGCAGAGATTGGAAAGAAACATGAAAATTTCCTCTCGAATTAGGGGGATGGTCCTTTTGATCAGATGGGGGGGTGTTTGTTATATGATATATAACATTAAGTTATTAACTAGGATTTATGTACTGTTATGTGTATTTTAATTTCAATAAAAACGTGAAGAACATATAGGAGACAAATAGTTAATAACTAAAAACTCTAAAGCCCATGAAATGTAAACATTGATCCATTAGTATATAATACACATAAACACAGTTCACAAAAAATATAAGTGGAAAATAGATATACATGAAATATGTTTAGATAATAAACATATAAGTGCAAGTTAAAAATTGAGATATCTTTCCCCTAATAAATTGAGCACAATAACTAAGGTCTATAATACCAAATGTAGATAATAATGGGGGAAATAATGAAATAATGCATGTAACAGTAAAAATGGTCACAAATATTCTACGTATTTTCAATAGTATATACTTTGAACTGGCTGTTCTACTTCCTTAAACTCACTGTAAATAATTGTTCAAGGTACATATCTGGTTAATCAGATATTCACCTTAACAATGTGGAGAAGAGCGCATTGGAAACTACTGATGTCTGGGTGCTTAGCAAAATAAATGGCTATGGATTCACATAATACAGCATCCAGCCTTTTAAAATGGTGTTTATATATACTCTGGTTTCTCTTCAGATCGTATAAATCTTTTGCCTTTTACTAAAATGGTGTTTATAAATATATTCTAGCACACAAAGATCTCCACAACATATTAATTTTAAAACTGGGTTCAAAAGTCATATATCACCATTATATTTGTGTTTACATGTACACAATTTCATATATGATCAGGCATGTGTATAATACAATATATAATTATAACTGTATTGGATGGTTATGAATTGAAATAAGAAAAGTAGTTATCAGCCAGTAATAGCGGGTGATTCAGTTTCTTCTCTACAACTTCTCTGCTCACAAGAATTTTTAAGTAATAAGAAGAAATTTTATAATCATACATGGAATTTTTAATTAAAATCACATGTACCTAGATTTCTCAGGAATTGTCACATAAACTTCATCTACCTTTTCTCTGAATATAAAATAACTTTTCAAAGGTTGTAATCATTCATGTTCTTCCTGAGGTTCTTCCTGAGGGTGTGATTCATTCAGGTTTTTCCTGAGGGTGCGATTTGCATCTGGGTACAGTAATTTGAGGAAGGCTAATAGCTTCTGAACCTGCATTTGAGTTTGGAGTATTTACCACTATGTAACTTTCCAGGTAGGACTTAAACTTGCTCTCACAGATCCCTTTGCGGCTGACATCAGTGACCCAGGCTGTATAAGTCAAATGCATCCATGTGAGTTCTCAGTTTAAAAGACACACAGTGCCCGAGGGGAAGTGCACATCCCCTACTGGAGGAACAAGACCGGAAGGGCCACATGGCTGAGCTCCTGACACCCACAGAAGAGCATTATGGGTGCAACTGTAGTGTCCACGTGACCAGCGGAGTTGTTGCTGCGCTTTGGCAGCAAAGGCGTTTTTCGTGGAGCAGGCTGTAAAGAGTAGTTTGAGGTTATTTCTGGCTTCATCATTTCTAAATTGCTTCTCTTGCCTTTCAGGGGATTCTGTGAGGTACTCTATATTTGAAACAAATTCTGTTTCTGCTTAAACTAGAGAGAGTGGATGCCATTATTTGCAACAAAGAATTGTGTCCAATAGTATTGCCTTTATTCCCATTTTATAAAAGAAGAAATTAAGTCTTTAAGAAATGAAGGTAATTTCTCACGATTATGTGGCCAGTAAGTAATGAGACAAGACACAAGTTGAAGACTTGAAAGTCTAGGCTTTTTCTATAATGCCCAGCCAACATTACATATATATTCACAAGAAGTACTAATAATTAGCTAAATGGGTTAAAGGACAGAATATCCCAGAGGAATATAAAATTAACATATTTCAATATTTACTATAAAACAAGCTTGTCATCACTTAATGAATAGTTCCCATGTAACAATGCTGTCCATCCACCAGCAGCAGGAGGGATCCTAAAGGCTGTTTAACCACTTCACTCACACAAGAACATAGTGGGGGCTGCGAACAGGATGGAATTTGCCTGTATCAGGCAGGGAGGGGATGGCTGAGCCATGACATGACATCAGAGTTTTTCTTTTATTTCCCTTACATCAGTAGAAGGGGATGCCACTTGTGAGCTCTTAGAAATGCACACATCATTCGGGACCAGAGATTTAGCTCAGTGGTTCCAGCGCCTGCCTAGCAAGCACAAGGTCCCTGGTTTGATCTCCGGCAACCACATACAACAATACCACAGCCAGCAATGAGTACCACATACCAGGCACCACAGTGCTGGGGATAGTGGCTCCAACCTGTAATCCCAGCACTCGGGAGGCAGAAGGCAGGAGTTTGAGGCTTGCCTGGGCTACATAGTGAGCTCAGGGTCAACCTGAACTACAAAGCAAGACCCTGTTTCAAAAAAGAAAAGAAAAGAAAAGCACCTATCACCTAAGTCCAATGTCCAAACAAAAATCTTGTTCAAATGTAATAAACAAACATTAAATAGATGAGGGGAAAATCATATTTAAAATATTGCCAACCAACTGCAGGGATATTGTGAACTGTATCATCATCCACACTGTGGGTAACTGAGAAGCTTTTGAGAAAAACCTCGGGAAAACATTCCCAAAGGGAACTAATATTACACTTCCACCCTGCTCTGAAATGCAAAATTTAATTGACCAGTTTGATCTAAAAACATGGCCCCTCCTACAGAAATTAGGAAAAGTGTTAAATCCCCTTGTCCATAGAAAAAGATAAGATTAAAGGCCTAAAAAAAATTTCAAAGCAGCCATTACTATTGTCATCTTCATAGACAGTGATTCGTTTCAATAAAACCTAAAAGGTGTTTTACCCAAAGAGCTATTATTATTATTGACTGCGCAGGGGGAAATTTCTCATTTGTTATGGTTATCCCCTTAATTTATCCAAATTTTGTTTTCTGTAGACTACGTATTGGCCAGTCTCTAAGGGAGTAGGAATTTCAAGCTTTGCTCCCTTTACAAAATATATAAAATGAATTTTAAAAAGGAAGTGGGTTCCATGTAAATCTGTGAAAGGTCCCAGCAGTCCAAGGTCTAAGATATTTGAGTGAGTTCTGAATTTTCTAAATTTTCCTTTTCCTGTCTAATAGTTGATCTCCACATAGAGAGTTCTTCAGTTTAAAACGTGTCTTTTCACCAAAAGAACAAACTTTGACCCAAAAAACAGAACAGCCAGTTTTTCTCCATCAGAAATTACTTTGAGATATTTCAGGCGAAGCTGCTATGTCGACCTAGACCCACATGTTATTTAGACTTAATCCAAGAGACAGTTGATGGAAAATTACACTAACCAAGACTCTACCTTTACAAAATTATCAAGTGAATCAGACAGTAGTGTGCAATTCACTAAAGACTCATTCAGTTGAAGTGTATATTGATATAATACAGACTCCTTCCCTTCTCCATCTCTACCACTGATCAGAGCGTTTCTGAATGCTTCAAAGAAATTGCAACCTTCACCTTAAACTCCCCTTTATCTTAGTTATCCTATCTTCCTAGTTATGGGGGTAACTTTGGAAAGAAAGTGTAACAAGTCTAAGATGGAATCAAATCCTTTCCCAAACAGCAGTTTGACAATGTACCAGCTTGTACGTTGGAAGAAACCCAGAAGTTCTGCACTTCCAGGCAACCGGAACAGGCCATGCAGATTTCTGCCTGGACAGAGCGCTTTGGATCTGAAGAAATACATGCAAGATAACAGCATGGCGTCTTACGCAGAATTCAAGGAAATTAGTTTGCCGTTTTACCATTATTTATTGAGGGCCAACTCTAGACAGGCAATGTGTTTTCCACTGGGGATTAACAGTGAACCAGAGATACAGATTTTTTTCTAAGAAGTCGGAAACCTTGTTCTGTTTCACTTTTGGTTTGGGGGTTGTTGTTGCTTGACAAAAGCACCTACCAACTCCTGGCCCCCTTTATGGCATGTTTTATGTTTTTGCAGGAAGGAAGCGTGGAAGCCCCATGCCCACGGATGGCTGTTCATTTTTAGTCTTGTGGTACTCAGCCACTGCTTTTCGCCTTCCGGAGCTAACTTTACCGGGGGCCGGTGACTCAACTCTCCATAGCACATGTGAGCCACTGGAGCACCCGCATTCACCATTTGTCTGAATCTTCCTCCATTTCACACATTCTCAATTCAAGTCTTTGCCTCCTATGGCACTGCAGATATTGAAGTCATTTAATTTGTATTCTCCCAACCATTACTTGACATTTCCAGAACCATCTAAATCCTACACATTTGGTACAGCAATATCACATAGCACCTGCCATATTCGAGGAGCTTAAAAGTGAAAAATTCATGCAGAAAAATAATATGCAAGACTACACAAGAAAACTATGCAACTATAACAAAACGAAAGAAAATTAGTTCTATCATGCAATTCGATATATTTTGACATTTCAGTAAGTAAAAAGGTTTGATGTTTGTTAAAAATGGAAAATGTGGGTCGCAGATTTAGCTCAGTGGTTCCAGCACCTGCCTAGCAAGCACAAGGACCTGAGTTTGACCCTGGTAACCACGTACAATAATACCAGGCATGGTGACTCATGCCCACCAGCCATCAGTACCACATACCACCATGCTGGGCAGGCGTGGTGGCTCACTCCTGTAATCCCAGCACTCAGGAGGCAGAGGCAGGAGGATTGCTGAATTCGAGGCTTGCCTGGGCTACATAGTGAGCTCAGGGCCAGCCTGAACTACAAAGTGAGACCCTGTCTCAAAAAAAAAAAAAAAAAAGGGAAAATACATGTAATAAAGACTCCAAATATCTACGAAACTTTATGATAGAGGTGACATTTCAAACTGGGCAAAGGAGTGAAGGAAGAATTCAAACCATGATGTTGGGCAACTGGCTGACCACTGAGAAAATACTAAAACTATATTTCTCTCATCAAAAATTAATTCCAGATGTATTAAAGATATATGTGTAAAAATAGATGATTTAGAAACTAGAATGGAACTAACAGGGACCAGATTTACCTTCCTGCTTTAAACATCTAAACTAGGGAAGGGCAAAGTATAGGAAACAATGATTTTAAAGCACTGGAGAACAGACAGCAGGGACTCCTGAGAGACAGGCTGTGAAGGACGCGAGCCCAGGGACTGCCCGGCTGGGCTGGAGATGGAGCTTCAAGGCGGCAGCGCATGGAAGGGAAGGCAGACGAGACGAGGGCTCCGGTCAGATGGAGCTGAGCCCAGACGTCCGGGCAGGCCGAGGCAGCTACAGTCCACAGAAAGAAAGACCAGATGGGGAGGAGCAACGCGGAGCGAGCTCTGGAGATCACCAGAGAACTTTCTTGCAGAATTTAGCTGAGAACCATTCAGCAGACATGTGTTGGGCCACTAGTGGAGGTCATGGGAACCGGAGAAAAAAACCGGTGGAAAAGATTAGAGAAGTCAGTGCCTCACCATGGGCTGGAAGTGTTTTCCATTTCCCTCCAGCCAGGGCGAAACATCTCAAAATTCACAGGGCATCTTGTGAAATACCCAGAAGAGTTTTGGTCCTTTAAAGGCAGAAATTAATGCTATTAAATGCTGCTGTAGCCCTGTCTACCAAGATCCAAATGGACCAAGACAAGACTCAAGAACTGGCTGAGGGCCGGGCCGGAGATTTAGCTCAATGGTTCCGGAGCCTGCCTCGCAAGAACAAGGTCCTGAGTTTGATCCCGATGACTACATACAATGCCAGGTGTGGTGGCTCACACCTGTAATCTCAGCACTCGGGAGACAGAGGCAGGAGGATTGCTGAGTTCGAGGCTTGCCTGGACTACATAGTGAGCTGAGGGCCAGCCTGAACTACAAAGAGAGACCCCGTCTCAAAAAAAAAAAAAAGAATTGGCTGAGCATTAGTTCAGCCACAGAGCAGTTGCTTAGCATACCTGAGGCCCCAAGTTTGGTCCTCAGTACAACAAGCACAGGCATGCACCATCACGCATATGCCATCACACACACACACACAACTACTCAAATATATTTATAGGTTTGCAAAACTAATCAGCATCCAACAAAATAAAATTCACAGTTTCATACACACACAAGTAGTGTGCATCACAGTATTATTTGGAAGCAAGAATCTGGACATGAATTCAACATCTTTCCTCATGCAACAGAACACTTAAATGAATTCCCATAACTCATTTTCTGGGGCCATTACTCAGCTCTTCAGTGCAAACTCTAAGATATATTGTTAGGATAGAAAGTGAGGACATAAGTATTATAGTTTTCATTACAAATAAGATATTTGAAACGTATGTACAAAGATACCCAAGAAATTGTTAGTAGTGTGAATTCTGCTATATAAACGACTACTTTTATTTTTCATTGTATTTTTTCCATTTTTATAAAATGAAATCAATGTATAAAATACATTTATATGTATAATTTATATATTTGTAAATGTGCATATTATGCATGTGAATATATATGTGTGTATAGGTATATATGTAAATGGGACATACACATAACTGCTTCCTCCTGAACTAGCTAGACAACCTCTTTATCTTTTCCCCTCGTTCCACAGACTTTCTTCCTTTCACTCTCTTGTGTTTTTGTTTCTTCTTCACCTCCAGCTACTTTGGACTTATGACTATGTTTATATAAAGTACTGAACTCCTTTCTGTTCCAAACCTGTGCCCCAAAGCCTGAACCCTCACTGCCAAGTCAACGAGGCAAGTCTGTTTCAGAAAGATGAGAAGAGTGTGTTGGATGCCTGAAAATTTGGCACTGGAAGGCCAGCGGGACTGCAAACCACATGCAAAGGCAGTGGCCAAGATGAGACACCTCCAAAAAAAAAGGGGTGCACACTTCTTTCTTCTTTCCTTTTTATTCTGTCCAAACTACAAGCTGGTTGGTTGATGCCATCCTAATCCTGGGGTCAGCAATTCTCTGCTGCATCTGCATGACTCAACCAGAAGTGAGTCCCACTCTGCGCTTCTCAACCTCAACTCTGGTTATTTTGTGAACTCCAGATTTACAGTTCTTTCTAGTTGCTGAATTCAAAATTAATACACAAAAATACAAGTTTACTTCTATATGTCAGCCACATGCAGTTTTATATATATGTGTGTGTATGTATATGTATGTATGTATGGGATATAATTTTTAATAGCACTTTACAAGTTAACTACCTAAGCATAGTATCTAACAAAAGATGGGTAAGGATTCCAAAGGAAATGACAGCATTTTAGTGAGAAACATGAAAGATGCCAAATAAATGGAAAACTATTAAGATATCAGATATCACAGGTTTAATTGTCTCACAGGTTTAATTAAATTCCAAACAGATTTCCACATATGTATGTAAATATATCTAAGCATGCTTGTCGGCTGTTGATCCTAAAAACTGATTCTATGGCCAATAATCAATTGTGAAAAGCCAAGATTAAGCAAGACACCCACAGAGAACAAAGAAGATGAGTTTTCCACTTAATTTCAAGGCTTATTATCCATTATTACAATGATTAAGAGATGCGAGTGAAGTAGGATTCAATAAATAGCCCACTGGCATATAAAAGAGAGCCCAGAAGAGAAACCTGCCTGTGAGAAGAAAGAGAACTTTGGGTACATCTTTTTTTTTTTTTTTCAGTATGCTTATGTCCTTGTGCTTCCAAGGTAGGCGTGGTACCACTTGAGCTAAATCCCCAGTGGGTACATATTTTTGTAAATGGCTCTGGGACAGTTCTCTAGGCACATGGTGGTGATGAAAAGGAGGAAGGAAATCCATCATTCCCCTCAAAGAAACCCAAAAGTCAATGCATGAGCCTGAATGTAGTCACCTTTTAAAGTTTCTGAAAGCAATAGAACAGATAGTCTTTCTGACTTCCATAAAATAATTCTTTGTTAACCATTACACAAAAGCACTAACCATAAGGGAAATATTGGTAAACCTGACTATGTTAAAATTTAGAATTCTGTTAACAATGGCAATAGAAACTGTAAAGAAAGAGAAGGAATAGAGAATTAGGGATCTTCGCAGCTCATTTAAGTATCCAGAATAGTATCCAGAGTATAAGAAGGAAATAAATGCTACCATCAGGGACAGTCAAAAAGATTTAACAAAAATAGATGATAGATAGATAGATAGATAGATAGATAGATAGACAGACAGATAGATAGATAGATAAATAGAAACATTAAAAGGTGATTCACAAATAAGAAAAACTTAATTGGCAAGCTAGTGTATTTTCAAATTCTCTGTTATAATGAAATCTAAATTAAAAGCACAATGAAATTTCATCAAAGACTGACCAAGCTCCCAGAGATGAGGAAGGCTAGTCAGGCATGGTGGAACACCCGCGCAGCCCCAGCACTCTAGGGGGTTAAGGCAGGAGCACTGCAAGCACAGGCCTAGCCTGGGGGACTTAAGGATGTAGCCCGATACTGTGCCACGATTAAAAATTAAACAGCGGTGGGAATGTAGCTCAGTGCGTAGGCCCAGGGTCCACTTCCTAGTACTGCAAAAAGAAATAGGAAAGTCTAAGAATACGAGGAATAGCAATGATGTGGAATTCCAGGAACGGCTCCACTCTAGTAGGGGGCATATAAATTAATGTAACCCCTGGAAAAAGGTTTACCTTTGAAGTCATTCATTTTATGCAGTGTTCTAGAATTCTCCTGGGTAGTTAAGCTGCTCTTGCTGACACCAGCACACAGTCACAGCAACCTAGGTCGTATTGTTCAAACTTAAAAATAACTTATTCATCCATTAATAGTATAATGGATACATATTTAAAGTGGTTTTCATTTCTACAGGGGACTATTATAAAGCACAGAGAGAAAACTGACTAATTTAAAGAAGCCCAACACAGGAGAATATAGCATCATTGTATTAAAGTTTAAGTGTAAGAGAAAAATGCTTGAGCTATATTAGTAAGAAACATACTCATAGGTGGTAAAACTATAAGGAATTACAAGGAGAGAAAGGATTGTGATCAGAAAGGAACAGCCTGTTCTGGGGGACAGGTTATATGTTTCTTGACTGCAGCAGAGGTTATTCATTATTTTCTGTACAGTTAGTTATTATGCAGTACATGTGTGGACTTTTCTATACGTGTGTGGCATTCCAAATTGGAAAATAAGCAAGCTCAGCTAAATGCTTCCCTCTAATACTACTGTTAAAATTTGAATTCTTTCATAGAGAATAGAAGCAAGAACAAATTTTGCATCATAAATTAATCTATGTCCAAGTTTGAATTCCAGAGAAAGCAGGCATGCAACTGTCACATTTAAACAGGAAGTCCACACCGCTGAAACCTTGACGTGTATTTCTCTGAGAAATAAATAAAGGATAAGAATGGATGTTTCTCACAGAAATATCTGACATTCAGTGATATAAATCTAGCCATTTGAACCAATGTCAAGTAGTTTATTCATCTGTTAAACTTTTAAAATAAAAGTTGATTTTTCTTACCTAATTCCCCTGATAAAGAACTTTTTAAACTTGAAGATAAAAGCTTTTCTTGTTTTCAGTTTCTTAGAGTTTTAAGTGAGAGCCTAAAATGTGTTGCAATCTTTTTTTTTTTTTTTGAGACAGGGTCTCGCTTTGTAGTTCAGGCTGGCCCTGAGCTCGCTATGGTGCCCAGGCAAGCCGCTGCGAACTCAGCAATCCTCCTGTCTCTGCCTCCCGAGTGCTGGGATTACAGGCACGCCCGGCATTGTGGTATGCGGTGTTGATTGTTGGTGGGCGTGTCTCCACGCCCAGCATTATATGTGGTTACCGGGGATCGAACTCAGGACCTTGTGCTTGCGAGGCAGGCGCCAGAACCACTGAGCCAACCCTCCGGCCCCAATGTGTTGCAATCTTACTTTGCATTTGTTGGGCTGTGTCATCTCGTACAGTACCACAGATATTGAAGTTATTAAATTTGCATCCTCCCAACCTTCCACTATAACCTATCACGTATTTATTATAGATTTGGAACTATCATTCATGGAGATTAGGTTATTGTACATATAGCTAGTATCTTAGTGATTGTTAACTAAGACTTGGATTTAGGCTTTTTGACTTCAGTCTTAAATATTCCTCCTTAAATTACACTGTCTCTCTTTGAGTCCTCAGAGGGTGTCAGACAAAAAGAATTAGATTAACAAAATACTAATTTTACTGGCCAGTTGACCTGCACATTGTAAAGGAGCAAATACTACAGAAAATGCAGAAGTGGCATGACGCTTCTGAGTGTCAAAGGGAGGTAGGTGCCCTGGCGAGGGGCACATGGGTGCTGCTTCTAGCCTGAATGCTGTGATTCGACCCAGCTGAGAAGTCAGTGACGATACGTCAGACAGCTCGTGAACATACCACAACCCTGTGGAAGTAAGATCTAAGGGGTGTGACACAGGAGCAAAGCAGTCGTTTGTCTCATTCTATTTGATTTTCAAACTCACATAGTTTGTACCTGTGCCTGATGCCCACAGGCAGTGTGAAAAAAATATATATATTAAGTATAAATTATGAAAAATTATTATTTTCATAGTGTCAAGAGATGAGACCCTGTCTCAAAAAAAAAAAATGAAATTATAGAGCTGGAGATTTAGCTCAGTGGTTCTGGCGCCTGCCTAGCAAGCACAAGGTCCCTAGTTCGATCCCCGGTAACCACATACAACAATACCGGGTATGACGACTCATGCCCACCAGCAATCAGTACCACACACCACAGTGCCAGGCATGTGGCTCAAACCTATAATCCCAGCACTTGGGAGGCAGAAGCAGGAGGATTGCTATGAGTTCAAGTTTTTCCTGGGCTACATAGTGAGCCCGGGCCCAGTATAAACCAGAAAGTGAGATCCTGTCTCAAAAAAAAAAAAAAAAAAAAAAAAAGATGAAGTTACAACAAATTTAATTTAATGCTCTTAAGTGGCTTTTATTTGCAGGTCTAGAATCAAATAACACCAAGTCTTCAGATGAGCTCTGCAGAGGAGATTGGCTTCATACACAGAAAAGGGTTGGACAAGCAGGAAAAAAAGGAGAAAAAAACGCCATCAAGAGTTTCAGTTACTGCCCTTGCAAAGATTAAAGCAAGGGGACTTTTGGGTGATGCCAGAAAAAACTGATCTATTTGGGGATTTTGCTATTATCTGTCACTTCCCTAGTTTCTCAGAAAGTCCCATGAATGACTCTCCTTCAGTCTGTGTTTTGGAACTTCAGCGTGGGTGACTCCAGTTTGGCCTGATGCGTGGGCCT
>PVIC010025165.1:0-25478 GCA_004025085.1 Thryonomys swinderianus
TCTTTTCTTCTTCTTCTTTCTTCTTCTTCTTCTTCTTCTTCTTCTTCTTCTTCTTCTTCTTCTTCTTCTTCTTCTTCTTCTTTCTTCTTCTTCTTCTTCTTCTTCTTCTTCTTCTTCTTCTTCTTCTTCTTCTTCTTCTTCTTCTTCTTCTTCTTCTTCTTCTTTTCTTCTCCTTCTTCTTCTTCTTCTCCTTCTTCTTCTTCTTTCTTCTTCTTCTTCTTCTTCTTTTTTTAGATTGCACATTGAAGTGAAATTCTGTTCCTGTTGTTGCTGGAGCCTGGAATCTTCCAGGTTCCCGGATGTCATTGCAAAGGAGAGGATGTCACCCTGTTGTACTGTTGGACTGTGTTTACCTGCCATACTAACATTAGGAGCCAACCTTCACTTCTTCACGTCCCATGTCTTTGTATCTATTTGTGTGTTGATGGACCCTCCAGTCATTTTCATTCCTGAGGTATCGAGAATAGTGCTGTGATACACTAGGGATGATACACATGATTGTGCATATATCTCTTTCAGATACTGATACATTTGAAAGAAGCATGGCTAGACATTGGTTAAAAGAAAATCTGGATGTCTCTGAATGGTAGAAAACATGAAAATATGAGTGCACTCTGGAGGTGCTTACTGGGGGTTGAACACACCCTAGGAAGATTTAATTATCAAATGCAAGAATGACGCCTTCTAGGATAATGAGCAGGCTCTTTGCTCAAGAACTCCTACAATTGTCCAGTAGGTTCCTGAGCCACGTGGCCATAGAGTAGGTGAGGAGGTGACGGTGGCTTTAGCACCTGTGGTCTCCACTCACTAGACCACAGACCGTCAGAAGCCGAGACCAGCTCAGAGCCTCCGACACAGCTGGACTCGCTGGGTGACTTGTCACCTGTCCGGTGGGAGATCAATGACATTGGACTGGTTTGGTTGTGGAAGGAGTACCGTTAGGCTTAACCAAATACTCGTTACGATACCAATCTACTTTTTTTTTTTAACGCAATGTTTCTGTGCTGACTAACATTTGTGGGATGTTTGCAGGATGTCTTAGCTGCCACTGTGGTGCTCCACACAGCCTTGCTTCTGGTCAAGGAACTAACTCCACAGCCTGAGAGTTGGGGGAATGGCCGGGGTTCACGGGCATCACTGGTCTTACCGGACTGCAAGTACTCCGTACAGTGGTGGAAATCCTTTGAAGACCCAATGGCCATGCCAGAGAGGGGTCATGTGACTGGGACTCAGTTCTTCAGAGAGCTGTATCATATATTCTGACCCTCGTCCAGTATTACGCTCTTCTTCCACAGCCAGTACTTACGGGTTATTTGAGGAATGAAAGTCACAGCAGGAGCAGTCACAGTCTTTCTTGGTGGCTCGTGAGCAAAACTGCTCTCTGTTCTCCTGCTGTGTACCCCGCTTGTTCGGGGGCTAAATTCCTAAGGAGAAATATTTCTTAACCTGTATTCCATGGATTCCTGGCTTTTTGGAAGTCAAAACAGTGATTCCACTGAACTAGAAGTTACAGCCACCACCTAGGGTTCCTCAGCCTCTACAACAACAGGCAGAGAAAGAAATTTCTGTGCTGTCTGGTGTGACTGGTCTTGATTACCATGGGAAATTGAACTTTTGTTCTACAGTGAGAGTGTGGAATTAAGTGGTGCAGTCGAGGTGACTGCCAGGGCAGGACATCTCTTACTGCTCTGTGACCTATGGTCAGGTCCCTGGGAAGCAGGGTAGACAGCTAATGACTCTGACCCACTAGCAATACAGTTTTGAGTCAGTCGCTCCACAAGGTAAGGGACAGTGACAGGGTGAGGTCTGGCTGTGGGACTGGCTACAGGAAAGACTTATGATGAGTGATTTCTCTTTCTTTTCATCAGCATATGTATGTGTCTCAAATACCTTTGTTTTCCGCCCTTTCTTATTCCACTGTACTGAACACTGCCTGTGTACCATTTGTAGCACAATATTTAAGTACCATCAATTTTATTACATGATTTAATTGATGGGAGATTGAAACACATAAATATTACTCAGAGATTTATTTTTCTTGGGAAGGAGTATGTTTTCAGTTGTACTTAAGATAAATGTATCATAATGGATAGAATTATGACCTTGTTGCTTTCTTTGTCATTGAGCATGGTTTACAGAAATATATATTGTTGCTCAGCTAATAAAAAGCTGACTTGTAAATTTTTTGTGCTAACTTGATTGAGCTATGGGATACTCAGTCTTGATTTGTTTAAATAGTATTGGTTCTGAACAATATTTGAATTGGTGGTCTACATGAAATAGATTATTTCACCTAAATTTGAAGGTTTCTGGGGCTTCTCTACTCCAAAAAAGGGTGGGGCATTAATGGAGAATATGATCTCTCTTTGACTATCTGCTGTCTGTGTGTGTGTCTTTCTCTCCCCTAACTTCCCTAAGGCTCAGCTGTTGGTCTTCTAAAAATTGTGTTAGCTTTTTGATGCATTGACAAAACACCTGAGATGCATAATATAAAAGAGGAACGATTTATTTTACCTCTTTATTTCATTACATGGGCAGCTGACTCTATTGTTTCTGCACTGTGGTTATGCAGTTTGTCATGATGGAAAGATGTGGTGGGCCAAGTCTGTCCTAATGGTAGGTAAAGGAGAGAGATAGAGAGAGAGAGAGAGAGACAGACAGACAGACAGACAGACAGACAGACAGAGACAGAGATAAAGACAGATATAGAGATGATAGAGAATAGGAAAGGCTCAGGCAGGGGCAAAGTACCCATTTTCCCTATCACATCTCAGAAGGACAATCAGCCATTTTGTTTCTTGACCATATGGTAGTTTTATTTTTAGTTTTCTGAGGAACTTCTGTATTGCTTTCTGTGGAGGCTGCAGTAGGTTTTATTCTTTTTTTTTAAATTGCATTCTTTATTGGTACAATTTGCATACATCTCACAATCACACATAACATTGGGGAATTTGTACCAATATATGACACAGTCAATTCTCATTTTTACCCATATACCCACCCCCTATATACATGCTCTTTTATTTTCTTTCAGAATCATATTTATTCCTTCCCCTCATTACATCCCCCACCAAATTTCCTTTGGAAATTTCCCATTCTAAAAAGATTGTCATACTACTAGAGCTCATTTGCATCTACTGGTGTTCATATCAATGAGAAGATCAGTATTTGCCTATCTGTGTTCTATTGATTTCACTCCTTAGCGTGTCCTTCAGGTGCATCTGTTTGCACATAAATGAACCAATCTTGTCCTTCTTTATGGCAGAATAGTACTCCATTTTATAAAAAAAAAACACATCTTCTTTATCCAGTCTCCAGTTGATGGGCATTTGGGTTGTTTCCAAGATTGAGCTATCACGAACTGAGCTGCTGTGAACAAGGGTGTACATCAGTCTTTCCACTGTGATTTTCTAAGTTCTTTTGTGTATATTCCTAGCAGGGGGATGGCAGGGTCCAATGGGACCCCTAGTCCTAGTTTTCTGAGAAATCTCCACACAGATCTCCACAATGGTTGCACAAGTCTGCAAGTTTTTATTCTTATCAGTAGTATTCAATTGGTGCTTTCTGTCCATATGCTTGCTAGCCTTTCTTCCTGTCTCTCTTTTTTCTCTTTCTCTCTCTCTGTTTGATATTAACCGTTCTACTAGGTGAAAGGGAAGGGAAAGTTACCATCATGTTGGTTTGCATTTTCCTAATGGCTAGAGAATGTGAGCATTTTTTGCTACATTTATTGGCCAAATTTGTTTCTCCTTTTCAGTCATGTTTATTCAGAGGTTTTGGTAAACTTTCAATTGAAATTTTTTTGTACACGATTTTGAACTGCTTAAACATTCTAGACACCCGTCTTCTGTCAGATAATTAGCTGCAAAAGGTCTTAATCTCATTCTGCATGTTGTACTTTCGCTGTTTCTTTGTTTCACAGATTTTAAATTTGATCAAATCCAATTTGACAATTCTTGGCTTTTTTTTTGTACTTTTGGAGTCCTACCTAGGAAATCTTTGCCTATGGTGATATTTTGAAGTGTTTTCAAAGCTTTTTTTCCAGTATTTTAAAATTTTCCATTAAGGTCTCTAATACATTGTTTATTTTTCTAAGGATGTGAAAAGTGTATTTTTAGTCTTTAACATGTAGATACTCAGTTTTCTCAGCACCATTTTGGTAAGGATTGTTCTTTCTCAATTTTATAGTTTTGGAACATTTATTGAAAATGAAAATCACTTGACTAGCAATGAAATAATGTATTTTTGCGTCATCTTTTTCACAGGTTTATGCATCTGTTTAATGCTAACATCATGCTATTTTGTTATTATTACTGTGCAGTGTATCCTGAAATCAGATAATGATTGCTGTATCTATTTGCAGTCTTTTTGTGCTTTCATATGAATTTTAGGATTACGTTTCTGGTTTTGTGAAGAATGTCAGTAGTGTTACTCAGCCATAAAGAATGATAACTTTGAGTCATTTATACTCAAATGGATGTACCTCGGAAACATACTCCTAAGTGAAATAACATAGGACACAGATGTGTACGTACCATATCTTTTCTCTAGTATGAAAAACTGAAGGTGTAAACTAATACCAAAATGCATGATAGAAGTGTGAAATAGGAAGAAAATGTTCAAAGGAAAAGGGAAAGAGAGGGTAGAGGAAAGTAAGGAAAGAAAAGAAAAAATTTGATGGTAAATAAAGGAAACAAAGCTTATATTTATAAAGGCGGTGGGAGCTGTAGGGAGGTCAGAGGAATGAGGAAAAAATGAGAATCAAGATGTGTCATGTACAGGTACAAATTCTCAATGTGAAATGTGATCATAATGTATGTATAAAGTGCAGCCATAGAATCAGTACAAGAAAGAAGGTCACTAGTGTTTTGATGTAGTATTTTGAATCTGTAGATCAAGTAGGGCAGCGCCCACACTTTGACTGCATTAATTCTCTCAATCCATGAACATGGGAGGTATTTCTGCTTTTGAGTGTCTTCTTTTATTTCTTCCATTATTTTCATTACAGAGGTATTTCACATCCCTAGGGTGATTCCTAGTTATATTATTCTTCAGTGGGTATTGTGAATGACCTTGATTCCTTCGTTTCTTTCTCAGAAAATTTACTACGCAGGTGTGACTAATTTTTCGGTTGATTTTGTATACTGCTAGTTTGCTGAAATTTTTGTCAGTTCTAACGTGCTTTTGAAAGGTTCTAGGTCTTTTATATATAAAATGATATTATTTTTATTAGTGGATTTGTAAGTCTTCTGTTTTTTCCAAGTAGAAGTAATCTACACTAATTTAATATTTGATTCTCCTTGTAACTACATAGTTATCATATTTTGTTTTCAAATTACTATACTGCATTAGAGAACAGGCCAGTTATATAAGCTGTCTGTTTCACTAAAAGTTCTAGTCACATAGATTTACTATATCACAGTTCAGCTATATTATTTGTTATGTAAATGATGTTATATAGATGCAATTTATGTTATTGCTTTGACTTTTGAGTCAATAAACTATTGAATTATATATATATGATATTTATGTACTATATGAATAGGAACTGCCTTGCATAAAATATTTTTATCATCAAGTTTTATCTATTTCTATATTTTACTATTTTATTTATATATATATACACACACACACACACATTATAAAGGACAGTTATTTAAGATTAGGAAAAAGACAGTAAGCTCATGTATTTTAATATCATGGTGTAATGGGATTTGAAATATTAATTGGACTGCTCTCATTTCTTCATATATAATAGTTCCGTTAGTAAGAGACTTATATTTTTTATTTGAAATTAGAAGGCCAACCCTGTCAAATAATATGGGTCCAACACAGTTTTCAAATTCACTGTTCAAGGATTTTTCAATATTTTTTAAAGTTAATTTTTGAGTTTTAATCTAATTCTGTCAAATATCTTAGCATTTATTATACACATGCACACACTATTTACTCAGCTTCTATAGAAACATAAATTTGTAACATAGATTATGTGTATTTTTAAATTTTATTTTTATTATTTTATTTGACTAAAATTGCTTTCTATTTTATTTTATTTTTGGAGACAGGATCTCGCTTTGTAGTTCAGGCTGGCCCTGAACTTCACTGTGTAGCCCAGGCAAGCCTTGAACTCAGCAATCCTCCTGCCTTTGCCTCCTGAGTTCTGGGATTACAGGCATGAGCCACCACTCCCAGCACTGTGGTGTGTGGTACTGATGGCTGGTGGGCATGAGTCACCATGCCTGGTGGTGTTGTATGTGGTTACCAAAGATCCAACTCAGGACTTTGCACTTGCTAGGCAGGCACTGGAACCACTTAGCTAAATCTCCGGCCCCACATTTTATTTTATTTTTTTGAGACAGGGTCTCACTTTGTAGTTCAGGCTGGCTCTGAGCTCACTATGTAGTCCAGGCAAGCCTCGAACTCAGCAATCCTCCTGCCTCTGCCTCCCGAGTGCTGGGATTACAGGCGTGAGCCACCACGCCCGGCCCCACATTTTATTTTTGAATGACATAACTCTTGCTACAGTTACTCTGTAAATTTTGTGTGTTAATATTTTATTAATTTTCATCACTTTTATTATTTTTCACACTAGCAGTAGTTACATTTTATTGTTTTATTTTTCTTATCAGATTACTAAAGGATATGTATACATTTAAGTGAGAGCCATTTTCCTAATTAAAAATTGGTTGTATTCAGTAAATTTTTATGGTCTGAAGTTTTATGGCATGTGTTTATTGTATGAGTAAATTTTATTTTTGTTTGATACTGGGGTTCAAAATCTCCAGGCGGTGGGTGCACTGAGCTAGTCAATATTTCTGAGAATCTTTTCAGTGAAGTTTAGAATTTTATTTTGTTTTACAGTTTACGCCAATTTATTAATTTAAATGATGCACTGTAATCGACATTTATTTTTGTGAATAAGTCTATGCAACACGGTACCATATACTGAATGCTAAGCAGTAGACACCTATTTTTCTCCCAGTCCTGGACCCAGACGTTGACAATCGCTCAGTCTTATCAGAGCAGTTCTCGCTGACTCAGGTGTTCGGTGTCTCACTGTCTTCCTGCGGTCTTCCTTCTGGAGCCGTGAGCACACTTTCTTACGAAGACAATATTCATGCCGAACTGCACGGTAGTTACTTTGGGGAATGTGGTTGTCATTGGATTTTATATTGTCAGTGAACTTTCTAGTAATATTAGATTTAGTACTCTTTTTCGACTTATAAAGTTAATACCACTATTGATCTCTTACTTTTCTATTCATAGAATAATATCAGTGCCATTTATCCACAGTACTGAAGGAAAGAGAAACGTTCAGAATGTACAAAAATTTCGTCATATTTCATCTTTCCATTTGACTAATATAATGGCTAAATGGCAGTGGTACTTTTTCCACTGCTTAAAATTAAAATGTATAATCTTTAAAAAGTCTGATAGTAGATTCAGTTTTTTTTGTACAGTCATGATTATTCCATAGTTATTCTAAAATACCATTAAATAAATATTTCTACTACTTGACTAAAATTGTATTTGGAATAAACCTGTAAATTAAATATTAAATTTTAAATATTAAATTATGTGCTTAAGATTTTAATACATTTTTCTATGTAATTTTTCATAAGTATTATGCTCTATGGGAAAATTAGTAAACAATTTATGAATAAAATAACTTCATTTAAAATAAAATTTTATATGATATCTAAAAGATTATTTTAGCACTAGTACCTGAACAAATGAACTGAGATACAAGCATTTTTAAGTAGATAAAATTGAGTTAAAGTTTTCATGCAGTTTAGTTTGAAATATTGTTTTATATAACAGGCTAATTCACAGCAGTGTAACATTATGAATCCATAAATGAAATTGATGAAAACAAGAAATCTGTTTGGCATATAGATTTACCTACCTTTATGATGGAACCCATTAATTAAAAACTAAACTAATATTTTAGTCCATTTTTCATTTTCTAACAAATTGCTCATAAACCTGTCTTTATGAATTTATACATAAAAGCAGTTTTATACAGTTCTATGCAATCTATATCCCATAAAAGAAGACTCTGTACTAAGCTTTCAGACATGTTTACTATATTATTGTTTATGTGATTCAAGGACAGAAATGTCAGTGCACCTTATAGCACCTGAGGACATTTCAGGGTGTCTTGCCCTCCACGGAGCTATAGTTCACATGCATGGTGTACATTTTAAGAAATTAAAGGATTAGAACCCCATGATCAATCAAATGGAGGACACTTCTGTGTGAATTTCATGTGTCACGTGAGTGAGTGGAGTGATGGCCAGGGAAATGCATTTCACTGAAAGTTTCTCATGGAGTGAATGGAGTTATCTCTTTACCCCAGCAGCACTGAATGGAGAGACAAATACATTTTGAGATCCAAGGGTGGAATCTTGTGAAAACCGAAGAGAGTCCAAAACATGTAAAAGAGGTTCCACTAAACTTTGAACCATGTAATGAAGTAATTGTATTAGCTATACGAAGTTAACAACTTTTTCATGTGAAATAAATAATAGGAACCAGGAAAAAATGATGAAGAAAATATTAGTTGCTTTATTCATGCACCGGTTTCTGAACTGATGGCTTTTGAGGCACCTGACTAAAGGAATGATTAACATTAAGCTAATATTGTTCTGGTGAATCTATCAATTGTATCATTGAATTAAAACAAGTGATCAAAACAAATCATTTGTCCAAATGATCTATTCTCTTAAATATAGTCAAATTGACATGTCATACTATAAACTGTAATTATTCCTATTATGAGAAATTTGGTTTCATGGTAGATTTAATGAAACAGATAAAAGTCTCTGCTAAGACTGTTTAACTTCGTAACAGGTGTTAAGCTGTCTTCCAAAATTTCTACATTATTCAGTGTCTTCACTAGTAATGCATAAGATTTGCTGCTGTGTCATATCCTCATCAGCAATTAGTAATGTGAGGATTTAGGATTTCAGGCTATCCTGGCCAGTATGATATAGAACTGAAAAGCAAAAGTGTAGCCCTTGTCTCCACCTGATTTTAAAGGATATGCCTTCATTTTTCCCACAGTAGTATGCTGTTGTCTATGGACTTGTCATACATTACAGTTACTATATTCAGGCACTAGCATGATTCTTTAGCATTTAATTTCTTTAGTGTTTTTGTTGTGAAAAGGCGAATTTTGCTGAAAACATTTTTCCTATGTCTGGTGGTATCTATTTTAATAGATCCTTTTTATCTTTTATTGTACTCATCTGGGATTTTTCTCTTTTGATCAGTTTATCAGCCTTTTGTCTTTTTAAAGAATCACTCTGTTTCGTGGATACTTTGTGATCTTTTCTTTTTAGTTTGCATTTGATTAATTTCAGCCCTGGTCTTTATTATTCATTTCCTTTGGTTGTGGTTTGTTCTTGTATTTTTAAGACCTTGAGACAGACCATAAAGTTTTTTATTTGAGAGCTCTCTGAATTTTTAATGTAGGTATTCATAGCTGTGGACTTCCATCTTAGCTGTTTCTCAGAGACTATGGAATTTTGCATTTCCATTTTCATCAGCTTCTAAGAATTCCCCCTGGATTTTATTAATGGCCTGCTAATTTTTCAAAAATAAACTGCACAATCTTGATACACTTGTACATTTTTTGTAGTTTCTCTTGCTGTTGATTTTTAATTTAATTCCATTGTAACCTCATAAGGTCAATACATTTCTTTCTTTTTGTTTTTGTGAAGACTTATTTTATGGCCTCAAATTGGATCTACTTTGAGGAACAGCCCATAAGCTATTGAAAATAGTTTGTGTCTTGCAGTGATTGAATGTTTTGCACATTCCTGTCACTTCCATTTGATTTATGGTGTAACTTACCTTTGATTTTCTTTATTGATTTTTTTGTTATCTATAGGTGGGAGAGGAATAATGAAGTTCACTGTGTTGGAACTTCTGTGTTCCTTTACATTGAAGTAGAATTAGAACATGTATTTACATTTGCTGTATTTATTTCTATCAGTTCTGGGGGCCAGGTTTCTACCAAGTCTTTTCTGTCAAGTCCTGTGAAGTCCTGTGAATTCCTGGTCCTTAGCTAGCCCTTTCCTCACTCAGAAAAAGGGAAACAAATGATCCCAAAACTCTACAAGAACTAGCGTCTGCCTTCATCCCCTCACCTAACCCTCAATGCTATAAAATGGGTTGCTTATCAGTTAGCTCTGTCTGTTTCTGTCTGTCTGTCTGCCTGCCTATCTCTCTCTCTCCCTCTCTCTCTGTCTCTCTCTCTCTCTACCTACCTACCTGCCTGTCTGTCTGTCTATGATGTGCCCAAATGCTTGGGAAAAAAATGAAACAAATTGAAACAATATCAGTACATTTCAATGTAATCAATTCTTCAATTAATAAGTTATATTGGGAGAAACACAGTAGGACAAAGTATCAAATCTAAAGTGACAAGATAGAGAAATGAGTTGTTCAGAGGATTATATATTCATATCAATATTTTAAAATCTATTTAACATCTACATTTTAAAATAAACATCTTTTATATTTTTCCTGTTTAATATATCATGCTACGTTAATAATTATAAAATTGCTTAGACTATAGTTTGAATCTTCAAGTAAAAAAACCATTTTTCCCTTTTGTTTTGTATACTTAAATATTTTAGACCTGGGTCTGAAATCTGGAAATTGTTATCAATATAAATTCAGGAAATAAAAGAAATCTGACCAAAGACTATAAACACATTAAGACTTAGGCTCTGCTAGAATCTATTATTATTATTATTATTTTTTGAGACAGGGTCTCGCTTTGTAGTTCAGGCCGGCCCTGAGCTCACTATGGTGCCCAGGCAAGCCTCGAACTCAGCAATCGTCCTGTCTCTGCCTCCCGAGTGCTGGGATGACATGCATGAGCCACCACGCCCGGCACTGTGGTATGTGGTATTGATGGCTGGTGGGCGTGAGTCTCCTGAGCTAAATCTCTGGCCCTAGAATCTCTTATTATTAATATACAGTAGTCTCAGAACGGACAATAGAATAAAGCTTATGTGTGGGAGGCCTTCCCTTGCCCATTCACACCTGTGTCATTTAACTCTTATTACAGGAAACTTTAATATTAAACTCTAATTGCTAAACATTTTTGACCATTTAAATATGTTTATGATCTGTGTCTAACTTAACAAACTGTAATGTCTGAAAATACAGATGTTAATATCTATGACAACTCTGATGTTTCACAAATGAACTCCAAATTTTCAGGAGAGTCATGAGTGACCATCATGTTTTCATGATGCTTTACAAGATTTGGTTTATAAGGGAAACTAAATCTTGTTTCATATTTATGTTTGTGTTACATTTACATGCTTCCCAATGTCCCATTTACTTTATGTGATTTTTAGAGTCAATGTTAGAGATCTTAAAAGTCATACAAAATATAAAATATTCAGTTATTTTATGGAAATACTAATGCCAAAAGTTTAGTGTTTTGCACAAATTAAGACATTTTTCATCTGCAGGCTGACTCTGCATCCTGCAAGAATCAACAGCATGACTTCAACAGAGAAGGAACAAAGTCATATTAACTAGTAAGTTGATAGAGCAAAATAGCTTTGCCCAACTTCCAAGAGTTGATGGTGTGATTTTCCCTGAGGGTGGGGAAGGTTTCCACATAGGGCATGAAAGAACCCCAACAAAAGTTTCCTAGATTTGATGCTTTGTGTTAGAGTTTCTGTTTTGCTTGTCAAATTTCTATATGTATTTAGGCAGGAGACTCACTATCGCAGAAAGCTAGTGTGCTACAATAGTATCATAAATTAGAGTCACTGGCATTTGAACCCTGTCTCTGCCTCACCCATATTCAGAGAAGTCTCCATTGCTCTGTGTTTCCAGTAAGTCTACATTTTCTTTCATTTCCCTTTGGAGCTCTTCTTTCTACCCAGGAAGTAGAGTGTTATTTTAGTCCATTCAAAATGCTAAAACATCTATACTGCTGGGTGTGGTGGCTCATGCCTGTAGTCCCACCACTCGGGAGGCAGAGGCAGGAGGATTTCTCTGAGCACCTTGCCTGGGCTACATAATGAGTTCAGGTCCAACCTGAGCTACAAAGCGAGACCTTGTGTCAAAAAACTAAACAAAAACAAGTGAACAAACAAAAAACATGGCTTACATGTAGACTGGATGGTTTATAATTACAGAAATTTATTTCTCACAGTTCTGGGATAAATTTATATTAAGTATCTGGCAGAGTAAGAATCCTAGGAGGTCCTGCTTGCTGGTTTGTGGCAGTCTTCCAGCCATACCCTTCTGGAAGCAGGGAAGAGAATTCCCTAGATTCTTATGAGCACACGCCTCCCATCCATGAAACCTGTGCCCTCTTGACCTCTCCTAATCTTAACGTGTCCCAACATACCACCTGCCACTATCACCACATGGGGGGGGTGGCGTTTCAGTGTATGACTTGGGCATTGGGGTAGGAGACTTTCAATTCGTCCTGGTCCACAGGGTCGGCGATTATTTTGTTACTTGCTACATCCCTTGTCTCTTGGCCTTTCACCCACACTCGAACAATTTCATACTGAAAGATGATACATACCTGTATCACACTGGTCCCTTTCAGTTTAGAGTCACGATTTTTAAATCTATAACAGCAAGTAAAAATTGTTTTTTCTGAAGCTATGTCTCTTTGGTTAAGATGAAGCTGTGCTCCCAGCCTCATCCTGAACCTACTGCATTTCAATTAGCTTCACTCTATGGAAGGCACGTCTGCCATCGCCAAATGAAGCACATTATCCATACGCTCACAACACCAGACTGTTCTAACAGACTAGGATCTGCACATGGATCAGTTTCCCCTTTTGCAGCTATTAAACGCGCCTTGGGTTGTCGCATTCTCTGTCTTCTTCCGTTACCCGGAAGGGCTGTAGCTCAGTGGCTGTGGACTCACAGACAGCGATAGCGTCCAGTGAGCGGGACACAGAGCTTCTCATCATCTTCTAGTCTGCGAGTTGCTTCTGAGCAGTGACGAGACATCCTCAGCATGAGAACAAGGACAACAACCACATACTGGCCTGATTCTGCACTCACGTCCACCATATTTTAATCAGAGGTTTCAAAAAGAAATCGCGTTGGTGTACTCGTACCAATTAAAGTTTCCCGTCTCAATTAAGCACTTGTACATCGCACTGAAAGGCCACCTGTTCTAATGAGGAGATTTTACCTGATTCCCAGTCTTCGGAAACTATCATTTTGTAACCCAATTAGCTTGAGCAGCTCACAC
Source organism: Thryonomys swinderianus (assembly GCA_004025085.1). Lineage (NCBI taxonomy): Eukaryota > Metazoa > Chordata > Mammalia > Rodentia > Thryonomyidae > Thryonomys > Thryonomys swinderianus. Next base: position 13,256 of record PVIC010025165.1, read on the forward strand.
TGCTGCGAGGTCACCGTGCTCATTTCAGCACGGCTGTTAAAGCAGCAAGAACACTGCACACGTGTCTTCAAGCACAGTCACGATTAAAATTAATACCGAGACTCTAACTGATGTGTGTCTTATATGTGATCTGACCCATCTCCTCCAAACCACTTTTTCCCCTGCAGCTAGAGCAGTATCAGTACGAAGTGAAGAACTTCTTTAGTCCTTTAGACACCTCTTCTACATCACCCACCTCAGCAGTTTGCAAATGGGCACCTAGAAAGTCGCTGCTTCTAGGCTGGGCACCACCGTTGTGGCTGCCTCACCACAGCCGCTTGAATCAGACTTAGTACTTGCTTCCTGGCCAGCTAGACGCCTCATCTTGTGATTTCCTGTTTCTTTCTCTTTTGGAAAAACCTCAGGTGCCTCTTCATTGAGCCAATAGAAACCACAGGGAAATTAAATGTTTTGCTTACTTGAGATTCTTGTTTATTTTTTTTTTCTAAACCAGTGTACTAAAGAACAAGGTGTCCAGAGACGAGAAAGAAGAGAACACACTTTTGCAACTACTCTTTATTTCTCTGACCATGCAGCTTTTGTTTTCTAGTACTGTGCCAGGAATGATCAAAAATATGATGCCTTGTTTTTCTAATGCTGTAGTTTCACAGCTTCTCTACATGTCTTCTAGTTAATACAGCAGATGAGCAGTCGCCTTGTTTTGTGTTACAATTAACTTTTGGCATCAATCCTCAAGGCTTCCACTGCCCAGCTTCCACAATGGTGCTGGAAATGTGGTCATGGACTTAATAAAATGGCACAGAACTACCCTGCACATGAATAGGAAAAAAAGTCTCATCCTCTCTCTGACTCTTTCAATTTCTCTGTGTTTAACTCTCTCTTCATAGTGGGAATTTGCTTACGTTATTCTAGCACCTTTTGATCTGATGCCTGCAGGCAGGAGTATATCTAAGGGTGTAACTCAGCCTGAGCCAAGGTCAAAGAATCAGGAGGTCCAGTGGATGTTTGAGAGAAAGAGAAGATATCACACCCCAGAAAGACAGAGAGAAAAACTTCCTCTCCTCTTGTTCTATTTAGTGAATGATGCCTGTACACACAGTTAAGGGTGGGTCTTCATCATGCAGTCTGCAAAGTCAAAATGTGAATCTCTTCTAGAACACTCTCTGTTTCTGATGAAACAGCTTTGTGGTTATCTCCTGGCCCAGTCAAGCTGACACAAAATTACTTATTACAATTGCCTTTGGAAGAATGTATTGAAGTACACATAATTACTGCTAGACAATACAGTGCACAAATGCTACCAATGTCTGTATTTTGTTCATTGTGAAATGTATTCTGGACCTTATGCTCTTTGCAATATGAATATTTCACAGACATTATGAAGAGGTCTCTCTCCCTAGGAAGTCGAACAGTTGATACTGTGTATATTAAATAAGTCTCAAACTGAATGGGTCTCTGGGAAAGAGGAGATCACCACTCTGGATTTGGAATTCTGGCTTTCAGTGAGTTATTAACTCAAATCAGTCTGGTGCCATGTAGTGTCCTTATGGAATTTTCTAGCCGCATCCAAAAGGACCCTTGAAGGTAGTCTTTTGTTACAACCTGGGCATTCCTTTTAGTTCATCAGCAATAATGCTAGGACTTCTTTATCTTCCTGTTAGAGTGTTAGCCCTACTATATGTTAATCTGGAAACGTCAGACTTCATGTGAAAATTATTTCCTCAATAATTTCAATATGATCGTCTCTCTGACTTAGAATGTAAGACTAATCTTCTGTTTTCTTAAATTTAATCATACTACTTAGTTACTCAAAAGTACTGTATTTTTATTTTTATGCTCTTGTATCAAGAATTATTATAGATAGAGTCATGTGAATAATCCTTATACACTTGTTGTAAAATATCTCCATTACTTAAAATTTTCCTTAGTCATTGGTAACAGAAAAAAAAATTCTATGAAAAGTGTTTATGTTTTCTTATTATTTGTTACAAAGCTTATTTTCACTTTCAAGAAATGTACTTGGCTTTTAAGCAAATGGGTTCCTGAGGTGCTTGATGAACTCTTATTCTGTGATAGTATAGTATTGCTTCATAAACATTGTTTCTCAATTGATAGTTTTTTAATCACAGTTATGATGGTGGACTGGATGAGTCTTCTGTTGCCTTGGCCAACAAAGTTTATATATTCGGTTAGGATTTAACTAGCCCGGAACAACTAGTGAGACCTCTGTCCCATTTTTGGTGTTTTTTTCTCTTTCCTACATAGGACAGAATCTTTATAGGAAGGTTAATTATCAGGTTCTTAAATGGTGAATATCTTTCAAGAGACAAAGCAGGGTGAGCCACATCTCTACAGCCTGTTCCAGATATGGAGCAGCCTTCAGCCTCCATTGATCAAAGGAAGTTCTTAAGCTACCTCAAAATCAAGATGAAAGGAAATAAACTTTCATTCTCAGTGCATGGCACAGGATGAGTTTGCAGAAAGCAAAGGCCTGGTTTGTCGTCATTATTGGGCACAGTGCACTCCAAAGCTGTTGAATGGTTTCTTTACTAGACTGGGGGGCTTCTTTCTAGGCATGTGGATAGTAAAGCTTTTGATGCATTTTTTTCTTTATCAGACAACTGGCATATCATGAAAGACTGGATAGTTGTTTAGAAAACAGTACAAAGAGAATGTTAATTCTTTACATAAAGGACAAAGTCATTCACTGCCATTCAAAAGCTGAGTTGATGGCATTAGCCAGGACTCAGTGTTGGTAGGTGTAGTCTAACACTCAAGGTTGGCATTTTATAGGATCTAAAATATTTTAAACAATATCATGATCAAATAAGGTAATTCCATATTTCTATCAGATCAAAACAAAATAGCATAACACTGAACAAAGCAAAAGAAACTCTACTTTGTTATTTGAACAGAGGCAAAGGCATGAACAATATCGAAACCAAGAAAGACTGTGTATTATCCCAACTCAGTTATTCTGAGTTGCTGCTGCTGCTTTTGTGATTACAGTTGTAGCCTTTATCCAGTCTTATTTTCTCCTTATTAAGAGGTAATAAAATATTTATTTATGGAATTAACCCCACTTGTTAACTGGCATCTACCATACAACAGAGTTGTATTTTCTCAGATCTGTCTCATAGTTATGTAACACATCCCCAAGGTCGATAGGACCTTTCTAAAGTCCTTGTACTGAGCTCTGTGCTCCTTCATAGCATGCGTTCTTCCTCATTGCAACTGTGGTCTTTGATTTTGCTGAACATGAAGATAAGATTGGAGACACTTATTACCCAGACAATGCTAAGCACTGAAGATGCTATAAAAAGACACTTCTCACGAAGCTTTCAGTTGCTTGAAGTGGAGAACAACAAGAAAATAAGCAATTTCACTTCAGTGTGATAAGCATTTGGGAGAGCACTTGAGAAATGCTTCTCACATTGTCTATTTTGGAAGTTTCATGGTTACAAACATACTGAGCTATTAAGTCTAGATTTTAAATGTGCCAGTTGATTTCTTTTACCATGAACATAAGCACAGTTTCAATTTGGAAGAGCCAATGAGCATGTGGTGGGTACATAGATGTCTCACAGTCCCCTGTAAAAGTTATATCTGTCTGGCACATTTTATATGAGGTTATCTTCTCTCAAAATTATGCTTTATATCACCACATTTTGTTGATTTTCATGGGTATGTTTAGTAATAGAATACTTTGTCTTACTACATGTTGAGTTCTAGCTTATTATGTCAATGCCATCACCTCCTGAATCATTTTTGTTGCCTTTTAATTAATCAAGACTTAAGAAGCATGACTAGATTTAAACTACAATAGTAATCATATATTTTTACTTTTTCTTTTAATATGTTGGCCTATTAGCAGATTTTTGTTGATGTTAGATAAAAATATATGGTGTGATCAACAAATTCGGTAAATACTTAAATTCTTAAAAAAGTATTACAGTAAAGTACCCATGATCATTCATCCCCCTCACTTAGCCCATCTCTCTGGTCACATTCCATGGGCCGGGGATTTAGTTTAAGTGATATCTTGCTGACCTTGGAAGCATAAGGACCCAAGTTCAATCCTTGGTACCAAAAATAAATAAATAAATAATAATAAGAGGTTCTGGAAGGCTGCTCTCATCAGTATCTTTAATGGTGCCCTCCTGGCTGTCTCAAACACCTGGATTCATTCAAAACATGAGTTTCATGGTCATTTTGATTTGGGAAAAATCCAGAAGTCCCATTCCAGCTCCAAGGAATAAAGGGTGATGTGTCATTTACTTTCATGAATTTAAAATATCTAAACATCCACTGGATGTTTTGATCACACCCTATGTGTGTGTGTGTGTGTGTATGCATATGTGTACATATGTGTGTGTGTTTTGCATCACAGGTAAAGTGCTCTTCTACCCCAGTGCTTTTCTTCTTTGAGGTTCTAAGGTTTTTATGTTTGTGTGTGTGGGAGTGTGTGACCTAAAAAGGCATGTGGAATGAACATTTTTCAAACTTATACCTGCAGTGATTTAGTCTGAATTCTCTTTAAAATGATGAGGAGAAAACTTGGTGTAGTTTAAAATATTTTATTCACATATCTTGGAGTTTTAAAAATTCTACTAATTGTATTGGCATGCTAATTAACATTGAAGACACAAGTTTACATTTCATCATCTTTGATCTTTAATTCCCTATTAAATTGCTAAGAAAACTAAATTTTCTGAATAGAAATGTAGATGTGCCTTCATCCACAAACCTTCTGTAAGACTAATTATGATGACGTTTGTCTTAGATCATCATGTAAGATTGTGAAATATTTTTAAATTTTAAACAGTGATTGTAAGTTTGATAAATGGAGAATAATTTGGATATGAACTAATCCACTGAAAATATTTTATGGATAAGAATTAAATTCTTGGAGAAACATTAAATTCATTTTAATGTTTTAATTACTAATTAATCGTGTCATTGATTTGCTGTTTGTCAGAGCGTACAATGGATTAGACACTGCCCTAAGGGTATTTGACTTCTAGTAAAAAATGGAGTTTCAGAACCTAGGAAAGAGAAGTTTAACATCAACTACAGTCTTTTACTAAGCACTGGGAAGAGGTATGTAAGAGTGCTATGACAGCAGTATCATACAGGAGACGGGCCAAGCAAAGGCTGAGAAGCAGCAGCATGTGTGTCCAAAGGGTGAAGATACACAAGGCAGATGAAACACCAAATGGAGGATTATGCGGTGAGAAAAAGAATGAGACAGTGGGAAATTGTAAGCTCTTTTGACTGCAGCATAGAGAATGTGAGGCTGGCAATCTAGGTATGGGCCCAATCATAGCTGACTTTCATTTCAGGTTGTGTATTCTTAGTAAAAGTCACTAAACAAGAGCAGACATTATGTCTGGGTTGCAAAATTTTCACTTACAGCTAAGATGAAGTTCTACAAGAACAAGAAGCAGGAGTTCTAATAACACAGCTGTTGCTGTAATATAGCAAAACAAGTTAGGTCTGAAGGCAACGTAAGTGTGGAGAGAGAGAAATAGTTTATGTCTCAGGAGGAAGGTTGAAAAGACTAAGAAATCATATGGTAGGTTGGGTAAAGGGAAGAGAGTTTCTCAAGTTTTTCTGCTTAATGAGATGCATATGATTTATGTAAGATATAAAGATTAGGAAGAGAAGAGATATAAGCCAGAGAACAGAAGGGGAAGTTTAGTTTAGACATAGTGAATTTATATTTTTCCTCAGTGGCCTATACTGAGAGTCCAGTGGATAAGAAGAGGGAACATCTTGAACATCAGTAAAAAGTCTTTACATATCAGAGGACAAACAGTACAGTAAGGAGTCAGCACTGTCTCTGAAGTCTTCCCTAACAGGATATTTGACCTCGTGCAGCCTTCTTCTTCCTAACAGCAGTCACCATGCTGCTCATCTGAGCGTGTGCGCTGAGCTGATGCCTTTTGGATCACAGAGACCCTTTGTGTATTTAGATACACAATGTTCCAGAGCTCCTTACATGTCGTATTCCTTCAACGCTCCCTTTCTATCCACCCTCTCCTTCCTCTTTGCCTTTCTTTTTCCTTTTGTTTCTTCATTCCCTTCATTCTGTCTTCTCATCCTTCATTTGTATTTTCCTGATTTCTTTCTATTTATTCCTTTCCTTTTTCTTGTCTCCTCTCTTTGTTACTTTTTTTTTTTTTTTGCTGATATCTACTACCCAATAGTATTAACTAGATAGTGGTCATGGTCAACGTCCTTAAAACTGTACAGATTTTAGTTAGTGAAAGAAAGAGGATATAAAACCATGACTTTAAAACATGCCTTTATTCTCAATTGCTAACGTTTTGTATTGAACAGAGAAGATGCAAAGCCTTTACATGTACAGTGGACCCTTGATTTGCTAACTTGATTTGTTTGCAAGGGCTGGTTGTGACTCCCATTGATCAGAACCCTCTATCTAGCCTTCAAAGTCTCTCTCTCTTGTATAATTTCAGGCCACGCTTTCTTCCACACTTTCCTCCCAGCAGGTCACAGTGTCCTTAGGGAGACAGTGGCCCAGGAGTTCTCAAGGGATCATACACAGGAAAGGATGTGGTAAGGTTCTTTCAGGACCCTTCAAGGGCTAAATCTGCATCCCTGGCAGTCCGGAAGCACAAGTGGCCGGCATTCGGCTTATAACCAAAGACTCTGGCCATACGTTAACACTAAAATTCCTGTAGTAACCCAAGTTGTTCGTATGTCAGGCCAGTTTTAGGTTGCGGACCCTTTGTACTGCTTACCAAGATCTCTGTTTAAGACTTCCTGGCATTTAGTAAAGTACAGAAATGATAAATGATAAATAACTAAAACTGTTCTTAGTTCAGTGAAGTTCTAATTTTACGGTTTGAGTGTATATAGCAAAAAAAAAATTCTGACTTCTACTTAACTTGTATCAGTGCTATTAACACAGTACTACATTAAAATTACTGTTAAATTTTCAGGTCAAATATTTGTATAGTAGCTACATATCTCACAAAATCTCTTCTGTGTAAAGCACATTTAGAAATTGCTAAAGTATCCTATGAAAGTGACTCCCTTTCCTTTTACCTTCATTTATTTTTTATACAAGCTCTAATTGCAATATTCTTAATCATTTCTCAACTTCAACGTCTAACTTACAAAGTTCAGAAGAGTAGAACTTTTATGCATTCTGTCACTTTTTGAAATTCTAAATAAATTATAGTTGAATGAATAAATTATTATGAAACACATTATAAAATTCTTTATGAATTATAAATGTTTTAGTGATTTTTAAATGATCAACAATGACAAACCCTTATGTGTGCTCTTTTGCTTTACAACCAGAAAACTTTGTGTGACTTTTCATAGCATTATTTCTGTTGCTGTCTTGAAAACCTTGTGTTGTTATGCAGAAAGACTGGCAGAGGCAGAGAAAAACTCTGAATCCCTTTATGCTACTTTTATTTATATATAAATATTTTATCTTATCAGGGTCTCACTTTGATATCTGACTGAATAATATAGGTACTTTTTTTGTTTTAAATGTAGACTTAATATTTAATGTTCCCTGAGCAGTATTTCTTCACAATAAATAAACATTCATGCTCAAACTCTTGTTTTATTCCTCTTAAAATGCAGCAGCTAGGGTTTACAATTTTCTTTGCACAATGTAAAGTTTTCAACATTTTCCTTTTCACAGCCATATATTTTTTTAGGAGAAAACATTGATCTTGATCATCTCAGAGCTCATACCACCCCCATCGGATGTCAAATCATGTGCTTCACTCCATTCTAATATTCTTTTTTTTTGAGACAGGGTCTCGCTTTGTAGTTCAGGCTGGCTCTGAGCTCACTATGTAGCCTAGGCAAGCTTGGAACTCAGCAGTCCTCCTGCCTCTGCCTCCCGAGTGCTGGGATTACAGGCGTGAGCCACCACGCCCGGCACTGTGGTATGTGGTATTGATGGCTGGTGGGCGTGAGTCTCCACGCCCAGCATTGTATGTGGTTATGGGGGATCGAACTGAGGACCTTGCGCTTGCGAGGCAGGTGCCGGAACCACTGAGCTAACCCTCCGGCCCTCCATTCTAATATTCTTGATTAGCTTTACAAGCTGTTTTATCATGTCATGGGCACAATCATTTCGAATCTAAGAGTACTTTGTGCTTTCTGAGTCTTCAGACCTTTCTTAGCTCATGATAATATAATTATTTGCCATGTTGTTCTCTTGAAACCTTTGGGTGTTAGAAAAATCAGAGCAAGTTTTTAGTCAGATGATGAGTGGATTTCGTTCTGCTTGAGTCAGCTCCGAGAGCATGGGGCTGTTGTGCAAACTAGAAAGGCCAGCCCGGGCTCTGGAGAAATTGCCAACTTTATTTTATCATCATAGGTTTAATCATTTTTGAATATTGTTTTCTTCCTTAATAATTAATTCCAAATTGTCCTTTTCCCCAGTTTACCAGTACAAAATTTTCAAATGACTTTATGCTGTTCATTTTATATCTTCAAACTAATTATCATTCTTCTGTAGGATATTTTACAGTGAAACAACTTGAAATAGTTGCCCATAGTCATTTTTATTAACAATCACTTTCTTACATTATGTCCCATGATTTCACATAAATGCAGAGTTTATATCTCTTTTTTTGGTATTGTTTCAAAGAATGCCATAGAATGTGTTGAAATACAGCTTAGTGACCATCTTGTGACTTTACTGTAGAAGGATTTTTGAGACTGGGGTTCACTACACAGCCAAGGCTGTATTCCATCTTGAGATACTATTGCCTCAGCCTTTCAAGTTGTAATTACAAGGGTAAATCACCGTGCCTGCTTTAGAGTGGGATTTTATGGAGATGTTCTGTTCTGTTTTGTTTTGCTGATAACTTCAGCTACTGACTGTAGAAATGCAGAAGTTGATTTAACATCCATTTTTCATAGAGCTAAGTAACAGATTGTTAGAATAGAAACACAATTTAAAATGAAGAGCTACAATCTTCAGTCTGTCTTTGGTTTTCTTAAAGGTTAAGTAATTTCAGCCCTTCTAGTAAATCCTCTACCAATTTACTAACAAGAAAAGACCAAGTTATAGTCAAGAAAAAAAAAAAAAACAGGATCCTTACAACCTTAAAAGTTGAACAAATACATGGGTGAAGTTGAACAAATACAAGCAGAGATAAGTTGGTGGAAATTGGGTGATTTGTTAAATTTTTTTTGTTTACAATGACCCCCTTGTGAGCTAAAGAGTTAGGGGAGAGGGTGGGAACTTTAATATTCTCTCTAATTTCTTTCTAACTTCTTATTAAGGTTTTTTCAAATTAAGCAATTATTTTCACTAGATTTTACTGAAACAAGATATTCTTTGAGGCTTCATGGGAGAAACTGTACATCAGTACAGTTACTGTTCCCTCTTGGTTCCCAGGGCAGGGTCCAGCATTTCTGCAGGAGGCCTTGCCAGTGTTCACAATGGGTGGGACCCTCCTTAGACCACAATGCTGACAGGTTCTCACTTTTCGTACTTGGTTTTGGCAACTTAAGAAGTCAAACACGTTCTCCTACCAGCATTTGATCAAACAGTTGAACACGTTTACAACTACAGATTACATTATTTTAATAATGTTTTCTCCTGAATCACAATGTCAGGCATGGATTGCGATGGTACATTTATGTGTATCGAAGTATCTACTTCTTTATTTCTGGCTTTCCACAACAAAACCGAATGCTCTCTTCTCCTTCATTAACTATGGATTCTACTGCTCAGCACATTACATGGTCAAATGTAGCTCTTTTTATCCATTACTCTTTCTGTTTCCCCTATATTCCCATTAGGTCTCCGCTGCAGGTAATGCTGGCTGGATTTTCAAAAGATAAGCAGCTTACACGTTGACCCCTGGTGGAAACAGGCAGCCTATGCTGTCCCACTAAATTTTAACTATCCACAGAATTTTAAAATGCACAAAGAGGAGAAAATACAGATTCTCTCTCATGCAAGGCTTCACCCAACTACTGTCACTAAACAAAAAGAACATAAAGAAATGAGTCACAGAGCTGTCTCTCTCATGTGTGTGTGTACATGCATATATGTGTGTGTGTGTGTGTGTATATATATATATATATATATATATATGTTTTAGAATTAGTCATCTTAAATTTATCTGAGTTATATTGTGTGGAAATTTTGAAGAGCATATAATAATTTAAAGAAAATGCTGATGATATACATTTACATGTTTTAATATAGACTCTTACTGGCAAATTATTTTTCATAATTAAACCTATCCTTGGCACATGCCAATTTCTAGTTGCTTTTAATAAGTTAGTCACTGAAACAACTGACTGACCTTATGAATTCAAGAACTGAAGATTATCAGAATTATCAGAGGCGCCGGGTTCTCACCATCCTGTCTGTGCTGACTTCTCACCGTCCTGTCTGTGCTGGCTGAGACATCACTTTGGAAAAACTGGCAACGTGAAGCAGCTTCCAATTTACAGTGGTGAGGAACATATAATCAGGAATAACATAGTACAAGCCAGGCATTGTCATTATGAGATTAGATGACTTAAAGCTACTTAACATACTTAATAACATCAATAATGAGTAAATGCTATAAACAGTGACTTAGCTTAAAAGATTTTTATGTGAAATTATGGGATACATATCCTAATTATGAAAATATTCTTTTATATCAAATAAAGCTGTCATTGAACTTTTGCCATTTTGTTTCTACTTCAGTAAGTAGGAGGTATGATTAATCAAATCATTTGAAAGATAATTTTGTTACAATTGTTCTATTCTTTTAAAGTTTTACTGAAGATACCAAAATGTATAAATAATACCTTCTTGTTTCTGTTTTGTTTGCAATTGTGTAGTTTTGCTTTATTCCTAGTAGATTGCTAAATTTATGAGAAATAGCTATACCTTTCTTTCTTTCTTTCTTTGTTTCTTTCTCTTTCTTTCTTTCTTTCTTTCTTTCTTTCTTTCTTTCTTTCTTTCTTTCTTTCTTTCTTGCTTGCTTGCTTGCTTGCTTGCTTGCTTGCTTGCTTGCTTTCCTATCTTTCTTTCTTTATTCTTTTTTTTTTTTTTTTGAGACAGGGTCTCACTTTAATTCAGGCTGGCCCTGAACTCACTATGTAGTCCAGGAAAGCCTTGAACTCAGCAATCCTCTTGCCTCTACCTCCTGAGTTAGGCATGAGCCACTATGTTGGGCACTGTGCTGTATAGTACTGATTGCTGGTGGGCGTGAGTCACCATGCCTAGTGTTGTGGTATGTGGTTACTGGGCATCGAACCAGGGACCTTACACATGCTAGTCACATGCCAGAACCACTGAGCTAAATCTCTGGCCCATCTATACCTTTTCCATATTAGGGCATCTCTTCTCTGGTTGGGTTTATAACCTACACCTCAAATATTTCGCATTACTTCAGTATCCATTGTGCGATAGGCTGAAAGTGTGTTTCCAGTTTCGGATGTTGAAGTCTAACCCTCAAGGTGAAGGTATAAGCAGGTGGGAGATTTGACCAATAGTTAAGTTTCCATATGGGTCTTCATGATTAGATTGGAGAGCTTTCTCTCCTTCTTTTAATTCATGAACTTTCAAGGAAGTGACATTTGCTTGCAACTCCGGGTAGCAGACTCAGCAGAACATGAAAAGCTGGTCCCGACCTTGTGGACTTGAAGCCACTGTTGGTGTAAGAAATCTTCGTAATTTATAACCTGCTGTCTCCACAGAACCTTGTTGTACTGACGCACAGTGAATGGATCCAACTCATCTTCTTCTCTAGCCCCTCCCCTTACATGTAATGCTGCTGCACCAGGGTGTGAACTTGGAGCGACTCTGCTGAAGGGACTTCACTTTCTTTCACTGGCTTTCCTTCAGCCTTGGTGACTATGGCCCTGCATAACCTCTCCTGAGAAAGTATTTCCACCCGGCTCACTTAAATGCTAGACTTCTTCAAGAACAGAGATGACCATGAATGCAGTGAAAGGCTTAATAACCACAAGAAATCATATATTGGGAGGTAATTACAGCATGAATTCACCCATCCATGGTGCATTTCAGAAGTCTAGCCTTGTAGACTCTAAAACTTTATCTGGAACTATGTAGCTTAGTCTGTGATCAAACTGTTTTTGGGTGACTAGCAGTCAAAAAAAGATTGTATAGCTGGGGATCTAGCTTAAGTTGCATCACGCCTACTTTGGAAGCATAAGGCCCCAAGTTCCATCCCTGGTACTGGGGGGGGGG
>PVIC010025166.1:0-25523 GCA_004025085.1 Thryonomys swinderianus
TTAAATATTTATCCCTGCCCTGGATCATAAGTAGATACCTATTTTCACAGAAAACATATGTTAGTTTAATTCTTGGTAGAGACAGTTGCAAGAATACTTTGAATGAAAATAAATAGTAAATTGCTTGTAGCTATAAATAAAATACTGACTATAGTATCAGTTATGTTTTGGAAAAATACGCTCATTTGTTTCTAAAGATGCACAAACACACAAGCATACACATATATACTTAAGATTTGTTTTGCAGGCATACAAAATGTGGAAGTCCTTATTAGGGCTACTTCCCTGAGATTCAGGGATAAAAATGAGAATTAACCCATGTCATATACTAGTACAAATTCTCAATATCGAATGTAATCATGATGTGTCTATAAAATGTACAAATAATGAATTCAATTTTTTAAAAAAGCAATTCAGAAAAGCATCAAAATAACAAGGGGACCCTGAAAACGTGCTCTTCCTCAGTCTGAACGCAGTGTAAAGAAGCAAGAACATTATGTAGCCAAGAGTAGATGTTTTAGTTTGGTCTGACACTGATCATTCCACACAAGATTTAAGAAAACGAGAGGTGGAGATGGAAGTTAGAATATTACAAGGATGCTCTTGGCATTTTAATGTAGTTCAGTAAAAATACAACACCCATTTCTCATTTATTCCCATATATCATTTTGCTGACATTCCTAGCATAAAATCACTACAAACTTCTTAAAAGTGACAAACAGTAGAATAATTTTTATAAAAAATATACTAGTTAATATTTAACTGTACAAGTCCTGTAAATTTATGCAGAGGTTAAACTCAGCCATTTCACATAATTACAATAGTATTCTGCTCTAAAGCTCTATTAAGATTTAACTACTCATAGTAGTGTCAATATTATTTTTATTTCAGAGGACAAAGAATTTTCTAACTGCTAAAGTGAAGACAACACTATTACATGAATGAAATCACAAATTATAATGTACTATTTAAAAAACACTTTTATAATCATGATTTAAAAAGATATTAGAATTCCAAATTTGATAGTTAAAATATTTTAATGCTGCTATTTTGTTGGTATTTTCTGAAGATATTTTATCTGATCTATTTTAGATAGTTGCTAATCTGTAAATTTTAAAAGTGATATGTGATTAATGGATATGTAATGCTAAACTCTAAAAAGTTACCTTTTCATATATTAAAGACTCAGAGCTTTTTAGCTTAAAAGCATTTTAACTTACATATCACAGAAGGTAATGTTTTCTCAACACATGTACTAATAAATTTGAAAATAACCCACACTTGATATCTTAAAATTGAAGTTTGTCTCAGCTATGAATTTGAATTTTTTACTATGCTTCTATTTTCATTTGTCTTGATGCCTGAAAACTTTAACATTAGTGATGGAAATCAGACTCTATTAGTTATGACAACCAATTTTATAGGAGCACAAGTGAAACTATAAAACATAAAAAAGCTTGACACTTTTGTTGTTTAATTATGTATTTTTAAGCTTACAATTGTTATACATTTATTTTAGGATGGGTAAAACTATATTTTTTCCTAAGCAAACATATTTCAAAACCACTGAAGCCTTTTCCTTGGTTGTTTCAATGTTATAGAATACAGCATGCTCATATTGAAACCTATGCAGATGCAATAAATGGATTAATAACAGGGCTTTGAATGAGGGGGGAAATGCCACCCACACAGGACTGTCTTTTTCCTCAAGCCCAATCACTCACTTGTATTGTCTTTCTTGATTGATTTGTCACTTGGTGGCAGCTGAACTGTGCATTTGAAACTCTTTTGTAGATATTTAATCAGGAAATGGAAATCACATCTTTGATTGACACTAATAATTTATAATCATCTGCTCTAGCTGGAACAGCTGCATCTCTTCAAGTTTATGAGAAAGAAAAGCCCTTTACATTTATTTTACCTATTCATTTCAGAGCAATTCACATAGGTAGTCATGGGGGAAGAGCTGTCAATTTGGAATTATGTATTGTTGTATTGTAATTTTTAAATAGTAGAGTTAAAAGCATCTTCAGGATTTTGCATAAACAGATGTTAAATAATTCCATTAAGATTTCAAAAGTAAAATTTAGATGTATATTCCTAAAGTGTGCTTATCCTGATAGTAAAAATATATTATAATTTTATTCTAAAATTAACTTAAACATCATATTTGAGTTCTTCTAATTAAAACTAGATTTTTATGTAATTTTCTTTTTCCTAATATGATGCAAAGAAAATGCAGACATACCTTCTCCAAACTATCAAAATATACCGATAATTACCCTAGGTTCTGACAACATGTGTAATGAGAATTTAGCATCTGCTTTGCCATCTTCAGAAATTCGTTTTGTCTGTTTCATTAAGATCAGGCTGTCCTGATTTTTTTCACTCCCCTTGTAATTACATCTATGCATTTATAATTAGTAAATATATTTTATTGTATTTTAGTTGTATTTTATATATAAACACATGTACCCACATCTCTGAATCTACATATATGTTTATACCAGTAAAATATATAAGGTTGCTTGTCCTTATTAGAGAATCTAATAGACAGAATTTTCTGTTAATGTTCTTTCTAGGAATTCTATAAAACCTAAATCTTGGAGAAAATGATACCTTGTGCAGGTTCTTTTTCTGGATCATATATTTTTAAAATATTTATTCTGTCATTTTCCTCATGAATGCTTTCATTAGAAATAATACTTCACTTTTCTAAATTTCAGTAGGATTTGCATTATAATATGTTCTATTTTAGTTTGTTGATATTTTAAGAAGCATGTAATGGTGTGGTTTCTTAAAGAAATAAATACTTGCCTGACACATTTTTGTTTCTTTGAATCATTTGAACCCTGCAGCTGGGAAACATACTTGTCCAAGGAATTATGGCATACTAACTTTGTTACTATGTGAACAAAGTGATCTTTCAAGATTCTTCCAAAGTAGTGAAATAGCAAAATGGCTGAAATACTAGAAATTTACCTGGAAAAAAGGATCTTCTATTTTTCAGATTTTATCATCACCCCCACATATAATTTATGAAGAATTAAGAAAGAATAATTATATTTCATATATTTTGTTTGGTTGTTTTAAGAAATGGATGATTATCTCATAAACAATCAAGAAGCATGAAGGATTTTGGACAAAAGGTGAATGTCTGAATAGATTGCTGAGTTACTCATACTTTTCAGCCAAAACAAAAGCAATTATACTTTTACAACAATCCATATATCCTATTTTATAAATTTTTGTAGTAAAAATACTTTAGTTGAAACATTACAGACTGAATTAGGTGGAATTTCATCAGTTTTCCTTTCTATCTTTTTAAATCTCCAA
The DNA here is from genome assembly GCA_004025085.1 of Thryonomys swinderianus. Taxonomy (NCBI): domain Eukaryota; kingdom Metazoa; phylum Chordata; class Mammalia; order Rodentia; family Thryonomyidae; genus Thryonomys; species Thryonomys swinderianus. The sequence continues at coordinate 3,337 of PVIC010025166.1, forward strand.
ATCTGTATTTTTTAATTTCAATCTACTTCACTGTTTGAAAATGACACTTTCATTGGGGAAGTGAGGAAAGTCAGACTTAAGATTTAATTTAGATCTACCCCCATTCAAAAAACATCCAGACATCAAGACTTATGAAAATTACACTGATGTCTCCAGGCATGTTTTCCATAGGACTCTGAAATAGCATTTTAAGTTTTCTGTAGAAAATCATAACATTTTTGGTTTTAGGAACAGAATGATCTCCATTTCACACATGGGGAGTTTGAGAATGATCAGTTGATACTCTTGATTGTTTAAAATCAAAACAGAAAGGTAGCCAGGCGTGGTGGCTCACGCCTGTCATCCCAGCACTCGGGAGGCAGAGACAGGAGGATTGCTGAGTTCGAGGCTTGCCTGGGCTACATAGTGAGCTCAGAGCCAGCCTGAACTACAAAGCGAGACCCTGTCTCAAAAAAAAAAAAAAAAACCAGAAAGGTATAAGAAACTAATAGGTAATAGGAGAGGTATAGCTGAATTGTATACGTCACTCCACTGATTATCATAAGATAGCTTGCTGTAAAAAATAACACAAATTGCCTTCATGTTAGTTACCTAGTTGTTTCTCATAGTTCACACAGTCTTGCAAAACTATAGTGGACTAACAAAGCAAACATGCAAACACTGATAATCTAATGTATAAAATAGTTCACCACATGATTCCCCGCATTGCTATTTTAAAAGTTCATATTCCTCCCTTTACTGGATCTTATTTAAGCCTTGGTTTTAATTTCTAAAAATCCTATAGCTTTTATGTTATACATATGTTAGAATTTTACATAAAGTACTCTTTTGGTATTGTTTCTTCCATACCTCATAATTACTTAGAAATTTATCCAAAATGATGCATATACCATAGTTTATTTTAGTTTTTGGTAAGTAATATTTTATAGTATAGATGCACTAAGGATTTTTACATCATTGACCCACTGAAGAACATTGTGTTTATTTTTTTAATATTTTGTTATTACAAACAGATGTGTCCTCTTATCTTGCCTTCCTGTGAGATGCTAGAATAATTTGAAGAACTCTGTGTTTGTAGTTTCACAATGTTTTTAATCACTGTTCTTCATATTTTGAAATATAACTGCCATTTATCACAATCTACTGTTAATCTTTTATCATTTCATGTAGAGCATAAGACTTTTTTGTTCTTATCAACATCACCGCAAAATCTCATTATCCCAAAACTGGAATGTGTGGTTTTTGTTTGTTTGTTTGTTTGTTTCACTCATACGATATTACTTTAATAATTACTGAAGGGGGAAGGGGAGATTTAGCTCAGTGGTTCTCATGCCTGCTTAGCAAGCATAAGGTCTCTGATTTGATTCCCAGTAACCATATACAATAATACTGGGTATGGTGATTCACACCCACCAGCAATCAGTACCACATACCACAATGCCAGACATGGTGGCTGAGTTTGAGGCTTGCCTGGGCTACATAGTGAGCTCAGGGCTAGCCTGAACTAGAAAGTGAGACCGTCTCAAAAAAAAAAAAAAAAAAAAAAAAAGAATAAAATTACTAAAGGGAACAATATAATGTATTTGCTCATATTTCTGCTCTTTCAATTTTTCTTATTCCATTTCCTAAGATACCTTCTTATATCATTTTTCTTTGGGAAGAATTCCATGGAGCACCTAGGATAACAATTTATTTTTACTTTCTTTAACTGACCTTGTTATTATTTCTTCATATTCTAAATGGTAGTTTTTCTAGTTAGAGAATCTATGGCTGACAGTTTTAATTGCTTTACACACTGGGGAAAAATGTTACATTGGTTTTAAACAAGAAACCCACTGTCATTATAACTGATGCATTTGGTTATGGTTCTCCATGTTTTTCACTGAATGTTTTTTAAGATATTTTGTTTTATACTTTGTCTTTACTCTTATAGTTTACTTCTAATTTTATGTGTATTATTTTGCTTTTATTTTGTACTATATTTTTTAATGTTGGGCTATATGGTATAGGAAATGTAGAAGTTTTCAGTAAGGATTTATTTTGCATTTTATTTTACCCCAATTATTCTCATTTCTTTCTCGGACTTTGATGGCACAAATGTTGGAAAATTTTACTGATCCATCAATCTATGGGATCTTTTCTTATCAGTCATATTTTCTTTGTTATTCCCACTGGCTAAATTCTTTTTTTTTTTTTTTTTTTTTTTGAGACAGGGTCTCGCTTTGTAGTTCAGGCTGGCCCTGAGCTCACTATGGTGCCCAGGCAAGCTGCCGCGAACTCAGCAATCCTCCTGTCTCTGCCTCCCGAGTGCTGGGATTACAGGTGTGAGTCACCACACCCGGCACTGTGGTATGCGGTGTTGATTGTTGGTGGGAGTGTCTCCACGCCCAGCATTATATGTGGTTACCGGGGATCGAACTCAGGACCTTGCGCTTGCGAGGCAGGCGCCGGAACCACTGAGCTAACCCTCCGGCCCGGCTAAATTCTTTTCTTCAAGAATTTTTTGATTCTATGTGCTCTTTACTGATATTAACCTGTCTTTAATATTTGTTTTTTTTAAAGTTCTATATTTCAATTTACTTCTCTTTGTAATTTATACATCCACTGTACATTTGATTGTCTTCTCCATTCAAGAGAATTTTTGTTGTAACTAGTAATTAATTTTTGTTGTAATTTTGTTGAAAAAATTTTGATGGTTGCTTTAAAACTGTTAGATAATTCTATTTTCTAATTCAAATTGGTGATGGACACAATTCCTTTATCAAGCTATTTTCTTGGTTCTCCTCATGTTAGTGTATTTTCAAATTTATTCTATACATTCTTTTTTGATCTTGTTTTGAGATAGGGTCTCACTTTGTATTTCACACTGGCCTTAAACTCACTATGTAGCACAAGATAGACTTGAAATCATGGTGATCCTCGTGCCTCAACCTCCCAAGAGCTAAAATCAGACATGTGCCACCATGCCTGACTTTATACATTCTGACTTACAATTTTAGAAGACAATCACTCTATCACACACACATATATATATATACACAATGAAAGACAAAAATAATAAAAAAGAACTTAGCAAGCATAAACTTGTCTTTTCACCAAATACATCACCTCTAAGAATTACAGGGCATTTTTATGGATTGTAATCTCTTTGCCAAATAATTTTCAGAGTATAACCACACCATTTTGGTTTATGTACATTATCTTCTTAAAATTAAAGCTTATATTAGCTAACATAAAAATATAAAATTATATTAATGGGATATAATATTTCAATGCCCATACAATATAAATCAGGTTAAAAATATCTCTCAATGCAATGTCATTTCTTTATAGTGAAAGCTTTAAAATCTCTTCATTTTAGTTTTTTGAAAAGTAAAGCACATTGATTTTTTTTTTTTTTTTTTGAGACAGGGTCTTGCTTTGTAGTTCAGGCTAGCCCTGAGCTCACTATGTAGCCCAGGCAAGCCTCAACTCAGCGATCTTCCTGTCTCTGCCTCCCGAGTGCTGGGATTACAGAGTGAGACACCATGCTGGACACTGTGGTATGTGGTATTGATGGTTGGTGGGCGTGAGTCACCACACCTAGCATTGTATGTGGATACCAGGGATGAACTCAGGACCTTGTGCTTGTGAGACAGGCTCTGGGACAGGCACCAGAACCACTGAGCTAAATCTCCAGCACAAGCACATTGATTTTTATAGTCATCTGTTGTGTCTTCTATCTAGGTGCTCCTCCAAAGTCTGAAGCAGTCATAGGTGGGGCTTTGCGGAGTTACTGGATCATAGGTACACAACACTGGATCAATTCACAGAAGGGGTAGCACTGTGCTGGGTGTGATTGATTTACCAAAGAGGTAATAACATCCCTGGATATGAGTGCCACCAACCACTAGGCCTGCACATTGATGGGATAAAAAGAGAAACGTAATCTCATTGCTCCTTGCCTGCTACCCTTGAACATGCATTTGCTGCTGTACACTTTGACACACTATCCTGCGGTTACAGCTTGTGTTTAGATATTCCCGCAAAGCCTCATACAGTCATATGTGGGCTTTTCAGAGGCCCCTGGATCTACTGATTCATGATGCCACACTAAAATCCAATACTCTAAGATTAAGAGTGTTACTCACCCTAAGTAACCTGGATAAGGTACAAGGAATAGAAAGAACTGTGATCTTCCCTTGTTAACTTGCTATATTCTGTTTACTATAAACTATTTCTCCACTGCAATACAGCCCTGCCTTGGAGCCAGCCTACTACACACTAAAATTTCTATAAACTGTGAGCTAAATAAAACTTTCTTCTTGTGACTCTGGGTATCAGATATTTTCTCAGCAATTAAAAAAAAAACAACTAAAACAAAATTTGGTAAAAGGGATAGATCTGTTGCTGTGACTACACCTAACCACGTAACTTAACAACCTATAGAACTGGCTTGTTGTTGGTTTACTTTGCTTTATAAAGCTAAGAAGAGGCAGGCTAAAAAATAGATGCTTCAGGCTATACTTGAGAGATTCTGTCAAAGCTCAAAATACCAGAATGCTGACAAAAATGATGCCAATAAAGATAAGCTTGAGATATTTCTGCTGGGAAAAAGTATTGTATTGACTGTTAGATCTCAGATGATGTGTTATGGCATGATGAAACGTTTGCATTTTACTCAATTTCAGAGATTTTATCTGAGATTGAGTTTAAGAGAGTGTATACTAATTAATCTTACAAAAAATTTCAAGGCAGTCTAATTTGAACCCATGGCAGAGCAATTGTTCAGGACTTCTAGCCAAATTTATGCTAAAAATTAGGAATGGGAATCTGGGAAGGAAAAGTAATGAGGGGAAAGAATAAATATGATTTGAAACGAAAAAGAAATCACGTATATAGGGGTGGGGGTTGTAGGGTGGGTAGGAATATGGGTAAAAATGAGGATTAATTCATGTGATACACGGGTAGAAATTCCCCAATGCTGAGTGTGATTGTGAGCTGTATATAAAATATACCAACAAAGAATTAAATTTTAAAAAAAATCAAACCTGTTGTGGTGGCTCATGCCTGTAATCCCAGGACTGGGGAGGCAGAGGCAGAAGGAATGCCATGAGTTCAAGGCTTGCCTGAGCTACACAGTGAGCTCACGGCCAGCCTGAACCAGAAAGCAAAACCCTGTCTCAAAAAAAAAAAAAAAAAAAAAAAGTCAAGAACAGTGAGTCTAGTAAAATGATTCAAAATGTTTTGAATGTAGTAAAAAGGTAAACCCCTACAAAGCTGTACACTGCAAAAATAGAGATCCTGACTGCTTAAAAGAAACAAGTAAAAATGACCTCAAAGCCCCACAAAAAGCAACCAGATTACACTATTTACAGCTTTAAAATTGCAGAAGTAAAAGATGTTGCTTTAGAAAAGAACCTCAGAACATGCTCCAAAATGGTGGCATATCAAAAAAGTTAATTCCTCAAAATTAACTTGACACCTATAGTCTCTATCCCCAAAAAAGGATTGCAGACCTTGCCATCATCCATGTAGGGCTGGTTTTGGGTGCATGCAAAATCAAGAGTTGTAGGGTCAAATGGCTTCAGCTCATGTTTCCAAAAAATGACATAGGAGGCCAGGTTGTGTGGGCAGTGTATGAAACTATGAATGTGAAGTCAAAGATATAGGAGAAACCTCAAAAGTTTAGAAAAACCAAAAACTTGGACTGTCTGAAGAAAACAGCAAGGAAAGAGCAGAGCCACAGCCCCAGACAAAAACCACAAGAGCTACAACTACCCATAGTCCCTTATGGGTGGGAGCCACCCAAGCCTTTCAGAGCTCACAGCTTGCCACAGATTGTCTCAGATGTTATACATACAACTACAATACTTAATGTCTACCCTACTTTATTTTAGACTTACTTTGTTCCCATCCCTTTATATCCCCCTATACAAATTTAAATGGCAATCATTATGTTCTGCTATGTTATATTTAACTTTCTTCTCATTTATATAGGGCCTTACAGCTAAGAGTTTAACGTAAATTTCAGAAGAAATTTTAGATTTAGACTTTTCAGCAATACTGAAGCTGTTCAGACTTTAATAATTCTTAGAGATAAATTAAATGCCTTTCATATAAAGAAATCTATGTGAATCTTTAGGGGCTTTGAGATAAAATGTTATGGCTTCTTTTCTCCCAAAAGTCTCGTGCAGTCACAAGTGGGGCTTTTTCAGAGGTTGCTGGCTAGAGTGTATGATACTGGGGGTGATTCATGATCCAAAACTAGGACAAAGGGTGTAAGTACTAAGCACCCTAAGTAGCCTACTAAGATGTAAAGGCTAGCAAGAGCTGTGATTATCCTTTGTTGCTTTGTTACCTTCTGTCTACCACCCTGCCTTGGAGCTAACTGATTATAGACTAAAACCTCTACAAACTATGAGCTAAATAAACCTCTGCTTTTTAAATTTTGGGTGTTGGGAATTTTGTCTCAGGAAAAAAAAAAAGTAAGACATCCTTCTTGGAACCAGTGAATATGGTTGAAATGCTCTCAAACTATGAGTTAAAATAAAGCTTTCTTCCTTTAACTTGTGGGCATTAGGTATCTTATCACAGCAATGGGAAAGTAAATATAACACATGATCTTATGTGAGTAGTAAATTGCTGCTACTTGTGATTTTACTAATGACCAACTTTTTTCCATACTCTTGTTTAGTATCATCAGCATAATTATCACCTATGAGATTAACATTTTAAATTTCAAATATGAATATTATGATATTTTTCTTTTTGTGCCAGGGATACTTCACTCAACATCATCCCTTCTAATTTGATCCATGTTTTAGCAAATTGCAGGGTTTTTTTAAAATCCTATATGGTAGTCCATTTTATCTATCTATAGTTTCTTCATGCATTCTTTCACTGATGGGCTTTTTCTTTCCTACTTTTTGGCTATTAAAAATAACAACGGAACAAACATGGGAGCAAAATTTCCCCTTTGACATAATTATTTCATGTTCTTTACAGATATATATATATATATATATATATGTCTTATAGTGTATTTTTTATATATCCCAGCACCATTAATTGGAGACTGTATTTTTATCATCTTCATTGAAAATAATTCAGTCACAGATGTACAGTTTTATTTCTTGGCTTTCCATTCTTTTCCATTAGTCTAAATGTCTTTTTTCCCACTAATTTTGATTATGACCCTCTCCAATGTATTTTGCAGTTGGGCAATATAATATATTCTTTTTTTCAAGATTGCTTTGATTTGTTCTACTTCTTTGAAGTGTAATTAATGTTTTATAGGGATACACTGATTCTGTAGAGTGCTTTCTGTAATATAGACAATTTTAACAATATTGAATATTTCAATTCACAAACATGGGTGTTTTCATTTTTTGTGACTACTTGAACTTTGGTATTTAAATTTTTATTATTGATATCTTTCTTGTATTTAGTGAATGTTTCTAGACAATTAAATTTTTAATATCATTGAACATGGAAATACTTTGTTGATATGTTTTAGATAATTGGCTGTTTGAATACACAAGTATCAGTGACTTTTGAATATTGACTTTGTGTCCTATAACTTTGCTAGATTTATTAATGTTAATATACTTTTGGTGTGCATGTTTTATCTGTCCATTGCTTCCTTCATTAGAAAAGGCATGAGTTTAGCCAGAGTACAACAGCAAAGAGGATTATACTTCAAGTATCAGGAACAGAAAACAATTTTTCCTTCCCAGAGTTTGACACTTTCTATTCCCACAGTGGGAAGGATACCAGGGAGAATCAACAATGAAATCATTATACAACTCTACACAGTGGGATGGAAAGTTATTTTCTCAAATTTAGAGACAGTGATGTTTTATTCATTAATTGAGAATGTTAAGCATAGTTCATTATTATTGTTACTCATGTTGCTTGTTCTCTTACTCTGTTAAGCAACTTGACATATTCAGTACACTACATCCTTCAAGACCTGAAAAACTATGGGAGAGAATTTATGAAAATTTAACTCACTGTTTTTACTTTATCCTATTTTTATTATTTCATATTTATAGTATATGATGTTTGCATTTATCTTGAGGGCAGGGGAAATGTTACAGTTGTTTCTGTTTTCAGTCCCCTTCCTTTTCCCACCCACCTCAATATCACTGCCCCTAAATCGCCTTTCTTCATTTTCATTCTTACTGTTATTATTCTTAGTTCATATTTATGACATATCAGGTTTACATACCTTGAAGCTATTAGTTAAAAAGAATGAGAAAGTGATGTTGTTTGGGGTTGTAAAAGAGATGAAATACTTACACTCAATGAGTACTATTCTCCCATAAAGAAAGATAAAGTTGAGTCATTTATACAAAAATGGATAAACCCCTAGGCCATATATGAATTGAAATAAATCACACAAAATATTAAATATTGCAGCTTCTCTTATAAGAAAAGTAAAAAATAGTTAATAGGATGTTTGCGCAGATATTTCTCAAATGGGTGGGGTATCAAAGAACAGAGGGGGTATGTGAGGAAGGAAAAGGGAGAATTAAAAGGTGTTTTTACATTCTCTAACTTCACACAAGGAATGTAAACATTATGTACTGCAAACATATAAGCATATACTAATAAAAATAGAACAACAAAGAAAAAAATGCCAAAAAAGACTCAACTATATAATAAAATGGCATGGAATATTTCAAAAGATAAGCAATTGATTTTATAGGTGAGCCCACATGGAAAAATAATGAGAAAACATGCATGGGAAACTTGTGAAAGTGAAGTGCCAGAGGCTTCAAATAAATAGCAGTTCTATGGACTCAAAGAAATTAAGAGAAAAAGAAAAAAAGAGAAGATGAGGAAAAATCAAGAATCAGTTATTAAATTTTTTAATGTTTTGTTAATTTAAAAAATTAGCAGATAAAAATTAAAGAGTACATATTATTGAAGTACCACATGACATACAGGTAGAAAGACGATGGATAAATACTGATAGGTATAAATAGATAAAGATAGACATATAGCTGGCTACATAAATAGAATGTTCAAATCAGGGTAAATATATTTGTCCCCTTGAATATTACTTCTTTATAGTAAAAACATTCACTTTCTTTTCTTTTTGAAATGTACAGTACATTACTGGTTTCTACAGTCATCTCACTTTGTAACCAAAGTCCAGAACTTTTTGTTCTTACCAAATGTAACAGTTTAAATTTAAGACCTTAAACTTTATTTTTAATTTATTTTTATTAGTATGTGTTTACAGTACATAATGATTACAGTCATTAGAGGGAGTTAAACATCTTTCGTTTCCACAGCTTAATTCCTTTTGTTATTGGGTCACAGTATACTCTTTATACTATTTGACCATGGAATTAAAAAAAAAAAAAACACTTTCAGGTGAAAGTCACAGCTGTCTGAGACTTTCTCTCATGTGCCAACTTTTGGGAAGTGCATTTAGTCTAAAAAAAACTATTTCTGTTATTTGCTCTGAGTTATATAATTGATCTTTCCTCTGGTTGTTTTCAAGTATATCTTCTGGAAAACATTGAAGTGTTATTTCTTTTTTATAAATCTATGATCATCAACTGAAGACAACACATTCCCTTCCTGGAAAAAAAACTGTATTTTTTTTCTAACCTAGCTTTTTGCATACTAATTTTTGTTAAATATGTTTCCAGTGCCTGTTTTTTTGTTTTGTTTTGTTTTTGTTTTTTTGGAGACAGGGTCTTGTTTTGTAGTTCATGCTGGCCCTGTGCTCACTATGTAGCCCAGGCAAGCCTCAAACTCAGCAATCCTCCTGCCTCTGCCTCCCGAGTGCTGGGATTACAGGCATGAGCCACCATGCCTGGCAAAGATATGTGCCATTTCTTACAGATAATTTGGGATTCTAGATCGTATTATTGTCATTGTTATAAATTCTGTGGTAAGTCTTATATGAAGCTAGGCCCAGAGTTTCCTATGCCTGTTGTACTTTCCCCATGTATCTCTGGGGTTGTAAAAAGGATGGTTTTTACCTGCATGTTTAGCTATAAGGCATATAAGGTGAATATAAGAAAGGGACATTGTCTTGGTGCATTGAAAATAATCATGCAAGCCCAAAAGAGAGTTTTCCTTTTGCTGTATAAAATGATCAAAGAGCTGGTAAAGATTCTGAATGACAGATTTTCCATTGCTAAGATTAAGGAAGGTCTATGCTAGGAGGTTGATATCAGAGTAGTAGAACTTACAGAAATATAAGGCACACAGCTAAGAATATGACAGGCCGTTAAGTCCTATAAACATACATTAGTGAATTCCCCCAACAAATGAGGAGTTTCTCTCATCCAGCACCCTGTCTTTAAAGGAGGAATAGTTCACACATGTTCTGTGCACCTGTGTCTGCCCATCTTGTCATCACAAAGTATAACCTCCAAAGGTTACAGTGAAATTTCAAACTGTTTCAATCCCTACCCTTCTCTCTTTTAGATGTGACTTGTACAGCACCACTCATGTTTTTAAAAAGTCAGTATCTTTCCAGTACTCAGTATTTGAAAATTCATTCCTACTTGCCCACATTCAAGACCATAATACATGAACTCTGTAAGTCCTGAGACATGCTGCTTTAAAGCCAGCTCACTGGTCTGACTTTTCCAACGAACTTTTTGCATGTGTCTCTGCAGTTGAATAGATATTTTCATGCTAGTGAATTTATTTATTTTCAGCTAACCAATTGCTGCCAAAGGTAAATTAGGCTAAAATTATTCTTCAAAATTCAGAGACTCATATAGTCTATATCAATTTGAATACTGTTAATTTAAATTATCCTCTTTCATAGAATATTTGTCAAAATTGACCCAGTATTATTGAATTTTCTTAGTAGTATTTAACATACTCTAGTCACAAGTACCAAATAACAGCAGTCATCTTTCTGAGAGAATACTATGACATAAACAATGACTATGACATAAATAATGACATAGTCGACCATGACTAGACAATAACATCATACAGTTACTGTATGAATGATTCTCTTGTTTCTGTAGCACTACTTTTTCTTCCCTCTTGAAAGCTTCAATATGTGTCACACTGTAGTCTGTACTGTAAATATTGTACTGACACAAGTAATGTGTTCTGAGGAGATGGAATCTAGGATCTTACTCATAAGCAGCAAAGAACTGAACATTATACACACCACAGGAAGAAAAAAGTGGCTAAATTTCATGAAATTAATGGGAGAAAGTGTGTTCAGAGAGAGTAGGTAGGTGTCAGCAGTAAAGGAAGAATGGCATGTATCATGGCTTGTGTCTAAATGGCCCACAAGGCCTCATACACTCTTTTTAAGAGGTGCCATAATCTTAAATATGTGATGTTGGAAGAATGCATGATACTAACCCACTGCACATGAATGATTGGTTTGTCACTGCCCTAATGCCAGTAGTTTGCATGGCACCAAAGGGTTAGAAACTCTCAAGGTAACTTGTTGCCTTTACTGCCTTCTGGACACATGTTGTTTCTCCTCTATGATGCCTGTTTAACATCCCTGCCTTGGATATAGCCAACAATGGACTGAAGTCTCTATAAATTGTAAGCCAAATAAATCTTTTCCTCTTTAACTCTGGCTGTTGAGCATTTTGTCTCAGCAATGAGAGAGAAATAACTGAGACAGTATGAGACAGGGGGAAAAAAAATGGCACTGGGGTATGAAGAAGAGAATGTACAGGGAATAAGTTTGGCTTTCAATTTGAAAATGTGCACTCAGCCTGGGCACTTCTCCTTGAGCCTTTCAAGATATGACTGGAAATATGATTGAGGTGGTGCTGAGTTATCTCCATTGTCTCTGCCGCATTCCTTTCCATAATTCATTTGGTCATAATTAGATGCATGATATGTGGTCCACATATCTGAACTGTGAAGTTCCAAGTGAAGAAAGGTCCTTGGAGGTCATGCCAATGATCTAGAATACATTTTTCCTGGACTAAAACGTTAGACATTTCATGGAGTTTTTGGTATTCTTATTTTTGCTTCACTTAGGACAGAGGAAGGTTGGGCTCTGGGGCTTTCCCATGTTCAGGTTAAATGGACAGGGAGTGGACCCATATCCCCACGTGTACTATCTTCATTAATGTGATTGCATTCCACAAGATCCATAAGAGATGCTGGTTCTAGAAGTGTTAGACTCATAGATTACCCACTCATACACGTCTAAAATTAATAATTTATTAACTCCTATTTTGGTATGCCCATACTAATAATTATTCTAGGTACTGGGGGCAAGTTTTCCACAATATACAATCCTATAATCACTGAGTTAGTTTTTAATGTCTGGACATTATCAACCAGGAATTTTGTTATATCCCCATTTGGCCAAGCACTTCAGTCCAAGGTAAATACCCAAGTGACTTGTTATCGAGTTTTGTATTGAACCAAAACCACCTGAAAAATTCAACACATTTTATACCACCCTTACCAGATCAAAACGTATTTTTGTCTTTTGTAGAATTTACAAATTATCGGGGTAATGTGTAGCCAGACAAATAATGGGCTTCCCAATCAGAATTTGGCAGCAACACTGAGAATGCTTTTCTACCACAGAAAATAAAAGGAAATAATCAGTATAATTGAGTCTCCTTTGAAAATAAGGTTCATTTTTTTATCTACTAGAAAAATAAAGCGCATTAACTGTCTATGCACAGGAATTGAACACACGGTGTCTGCAATATTATTTAAAATCATTTTACTTGGATTTTTTTTGCCCCTAACTGTAGAAAACTGATTCTAAGATGCCCCTCTTTTCTAGTATTCCTTTGTCAAAATTTTTTTTTGAAAGAGATTGGTCTGCAGTTATTGACGGACTTCTAAGAAACATGAGATAAGTGATTTTACTTCTGAGATCATATTTTTAAATTAGATAATGCTACAATAAAATAAAGCAAGTGAAGATGTAGGTCAGTGATAGCATATACATATAGTATTGTAGGGCTAAGAGTTAATTCTCAGCACATAACTAAATAAATAAATAAACCTATTAAAAAAGATGGTGGTTTATTTTTTAAAGTTATCTAAGCATTTACTCTATATTCTATTTAATATTTCTTGATTTATTACTTATTGTTTATTATTGTCCTAAATATTGATCATGCTGTATGAAATGAAAGAAATATGGTACCCTCTCAGAATTCATAAACCATTGAGAATGACTAAGAGTAATCAGAATAACACATAAATGTGAGTTTCAAAATTGTGAAGATTTACATGAGGAAACACTCGGTACAGAAACAAAAAGAATCACTGAACTTAGACAGCAGTATGAGAAGATCACACTGAAGTATTACCTGCACTGAACTAGGATGAGGAATTATCTCTTAAAAACTGGAAGTAAAGAGCTTCAAGAAAGAAGAGTCTGTATGGTAGATGTTACCAGTGTAGAAAAGAGCAGGGAATACTTAAAACATGAAGTGGACTATTGGCTTTTTTTTCTAAGCATAAATGTGAGAGAATTTTTAATCAGGGAAGTGACAAGAACAAATATATAGATAAACTGTGTATATAAACCTCATATATATTGTGATTTTTTTGGGAACAGACCAGGGCTGACAGTGATGGAGCTCACTTGGACAGGACAGCCAGAATTAAAGAAGGAGGTAAAGGAAGCTAAATTCAATACATATTGTGGAAGCAGAATAGAAGTTCTGAGAGAATAGATGTAGAGAATGGAAAGAAGAGGAGAAACAGATAATACATCTTTACTTAATTCAAATAAACAGATTGAGGCTGATATTTAAAATAAAAAAGAATATAATAGGTTGTAGAAGGTAATGGCACTGACTGTTGACAAAAGATATTTTCTCCCAGTACATTAAATTCTAGGTGAAAATAAGTAACAAGAGGCATTGTACTTTGAACCTGAACATTTGCACTCAAGATCCTACAGCTTTAGTCACTCTCAATCATTTAAAGGTCATTTCCACAACTGTGAAGTCAAGAATTATAGTCATCTGGGCTGGAGGTTTAGCTCAGTGGTTCTGGCGCCTGTCTCACAAGCACAAGGTCCTGAGTTCAATCCCTGGTAACCACATATAATGCTGAGCATGGTGACTCACACCCACCAACCATCAATACCACATATCACAGTGCCAGGCATGGTGGCTCACACCTGTCATCCCTTGTGAGGCAGAGGCAGGAGGATTGCTGAGTTCGAGGCTTGCCTGGGCTACATAGTGAGCTCAGGGCCAGCCTGAACTACAAAGCGAGACCCTGTCTCAAAAAAAAAAAAAAAAAAAAAAAAAAAAAAAAAAAAAAAAAAAAAAAAAAAAAAAAAAAAAAAAAAAAAAAAAAAAAAAGAATTATAGTCATCAAAAAAGTAACAAAGTATCTTTAAAAAGGCAGAGCATATAAAGAAGGATGAGCTTGAAACATTTCTAGCTAAATGAGTGCACCTATAAACCATACACTTAAGTGAAATAAATCAGACACACATGCTTAAATACATTGGTTCTATGGTGTGAGAAACCAAAAGTGGGACTGAGGCCTAAAATATATAACAGATACTGAGAAATGCAAAGAAAAAATGTTCAAATAAGGGGAAGAGAGCGAGAGGGTAAAGGAAAGAAAGGACAAAAAAAGAAAACAGAAGGAAAATAGAAACAAAGCTTTGAAAATAAGGAGGGGAAGAGTGAAGAGGAAAAATTGGGAGGAAAAGAAACAAGATATATCATGCAAAAGTACAAATTCCCTACGATGAATGTTGTCATTATTTATCTATAATGTACCGCAATAAATGGTTGTCTTCAAAAGATTAAAAATGAGAAAAGAAAAAAGAAGAAAATGAAAAAAAGGCTGGGGATGATGGCACAGGTTTGTAATCCTAGCACATAAAGGAGGCTGAGACAGGAGAATTTCCACAAGTTTGATGCTAGCCTATACTATGTAGTGAGTTCAAGACCCGCTGGAACTACATAGTGAGGCTGTGTCAAAAACAACAAAACATACAACAAGGTCGAGGGCATTTAAAAAAAAAAAAAAAAAAAAAAAACAAGGTTTCATTATAGGGGCTATTTCTTGCTGACTGTCATTAGTCCAAGCCCAAAATGAATGATGATAGATAATAAATCATAGAATTAAGAATCTACGATTCTATGTTGATATAAATAAGCGAGTAAATAAAAAGAAAATCCCTCCTTACTGTTGATTTCCAAGAATAAATGTAGAACGAGAGAGCAGAGTAGTGGCTGCAGCTAAAGAGGAGCGCAGGGGCCGCTTCTCCTGAGGGCTCTCGCCCGCTCCCCTCAGGTGGGGCCCAGGGGGCCGCACAGTCCCGCCGCCTACGGCTCGGGCCTGCTCCCTGGAGAAAGCAGACCGCGGGGGAGAGCAGTCAAGGCGGCGGGTGCGACACCTGAGCCGCACAGTCCATGCCAGGTGCGGGCTGCAGCCCTGAGCAGCCCGAGCCAGCCCAAAGTGCCGAGAGGGGGAAGCTGTGACTTCCAAAGAGGAAGAAGAGCCTGACCCAAAGAGAGCGAAGGGAGCGAGGCGCTGAGGGGAGTGGCTGCCAAGATGGCACCGGCTCCCTCAGGCCTTCGCGGCCAACCTGGGGCCTCCCTGTGCAGTCCGGGCTGGTCTCACACTCATAATCCTCCTGCTTCAGTCCCAGTGCTCAGACCAACGCGGCAGCAGCATCTGAAATCAAGACACCTGGAGCACCGGAGGTGCCCTGTGCCACTGGGATGACCATCGCGACAACAGGCCACCACCAGAGTGGTGCTGCTCCTGGAGGGACAACGTATAAACAGATTTCACCGGGTTTGAAAAGTGCCGTCCAGTTAGGCGCTACTCACACAGTGGGGAGCCTGAGGGCCGAGCCAGAGATAGACGTCCGCCTGCCAGACTTCCGTGGGGCGGAGAGTTTTTTCGTTCCCAGGGAAGAGCGCAGCCAGCCCCGCTCTGTTCTGCAGCGACTTCCGGTGAGCCAGCGTGCCGTGGCCTTCCGCCACTCCGCGGAACTATTTGACTTCCGGCCTCGATTACTTGTGCTCCTGCCGGGGTAAGCCACTGATTGACCTCAGCAGTTCTGGAGCTAGTGGCTCCCTTACCTGTATGTCCGGCGATGACGGGTGAGTACAGAAAGAAAGACAAGACGAAATAGGAACATTCATTTTAAGCTATCTCAAACAGTGGCACTAGTGGAGATGGTGGCTTCTGTTCTGTTTTCTCCCTCTTATCACTAGTCTGGGTGATAGCAAATGTGAAGCAGACTCCATGTTGCAGCTGTTTGGTGGCACTGTCAATAAGGCAGAGCCTTACACACTGCAGATGAAGCTTTAGAGCTGGACAGTGGGTCAGAGTTGTATGGAGGTAGGTTCGCCCGAGCGGGCTGAACAGGCAACGGGGTGGGGTTTGAATCTTGCTGAGGTCTGAGGGGCTGGCTCGAATGATGTCAGGGCCCCCGGGGGCAGCCATTAAGTTTTATTTTTCATGATATTGGGGGAGCAGAATCTGAGTTAACTTTAGTTTCTTGAGAAATAGGGTATTTACAGTAAAAGGAAATGAACTCGGGGAGGGGTTGGGCAATGGGATTTGGCAAGCAGAAGAAGTCTATAGGGGAGGACTTTCCTAAAATTCCACCCTTTTGTTTTTATTCAGGTACAGTTTTGGTCTTCTCCCACCCAGAGTCTGGGTGCTGTATCTCTTCAGTAGCTACTTCCTGTTGCTAATGGGCGTCATTTTTGTGGGGGAAGGAATTTATATAATTTTGGCCTGTTTTATCTTCTGCAAGGCCAGTTCAAGTGTTCTCGTACTTCAATCTCAAGGATGCCATGTTTTCCCCAATTCGTGATCTTCTCATTGGAAAGATCCTGAAGAGAGGCAGGAGAGTCAGCTATGGAGCATGGGACCAGTTACCACGTATTGTGCTGTGGTGGCACAATATATGCAGGTCGCTGCTAGGAAGAGATGCTTGAGGAATCTAGTTCTTTTGGGACCATGGCAGCTAGGCCTAACCTAAGTATGAGGCTAGTTGTAATAATGAAGATTAGACAGAGGATGAAATGGTGTTGGTTAAGAGAGTTCAACAGTACATGAGGGTTCAGGTTCTGTTGGAGGGGCTTCTCGGGCCTCAAGCTTTCTGGATGATTTTAAGTCTCAGAGGTCCTGTTTGCTGATCCCTGAAGGCTGGCTGGAGTACAGTCTTGCCGAAGCTCAGATGATGTAGCTGTACAGGGTTTAATGCAAGAAATGTGAAACCAGTTAGGAAAGGATTGAAGGCGCACAGCTGTGGTGGTGAACAACATGACATTATGGGGCCCCTGACATTTGGATTCAAGGGGGTGTTTTGCTGGTTGGGAGGGGCAACCCATACCATGTCCCCTGGATGATAGTAAGTACAGAGGGCAGTTGGCCAGGGAGCAAGGAGGAGGGATTCATTTTGTTTCCAGATGAATGATCTGACATAATGAAGGAGGACCGAGAGGACCTGGGGTGGCAGCAATGTAGTTTCTCGTGGAAAGGTCAGGAGCATCATGGGTCTCCTGAACAAATAAAAGGGCAGAGCCCCAGTGGCTTTTTAGGAAGGGCTCGCAAGTGAAGGAGTGCAGGGGGCAGAAGGGTTACCAGTGTAGGTGTAATCCCAGGGTTAGCTTGGTGAGCATGGTCTTGAGTGAGTGGTTAGTCCTTTCTAATTTCCCGGATGTCTGGGGGTGGAATGGAATGTGGAAGTTCCACAGGGATTCCTAAGAATGTTGCGAGGCCAAAGGATCCCAAAGCCGGGTACTACCTCCTTAGTGATATATGTAACTACTGTTGTGGCCTTTGTTGCACCGGGGTGGGGGGGTGCCCCCCCACCTATCCCAAGAAAGTGTCTGTCAGAATCCAGAGACATTTGTATTGCTTGTGTTTGGGCATGTGAGTATAGTCAAGCTGCCAGTCTTTACCTGGGAGGAGACCTTGAGCCTGGTGTGATGGGAAATGGGCTTTTATTCCCAAATTGGGATGTGTTTTCTGGCAAATCTCACATGTTTGAGTTAGAGACTGAAAGGAAAGACTTGTTTGTTGTGGTTTTAGGAAAGGGGAGAGATAGTGGCATAGTGCCACCGAGTTGGAATGGAAAATTTTGTGGAGGTAAGAGAGAAGCACTCTAGTATCAGGCAGGGAATTATCAGTCATGACTAACAAGGCAGTGGAAGGAGGGGTTCAGGCTTCCAAGGAGGCTTCTCAAGCTGGCTGGTCAAAGTCCTAGACTGATCTGTCTGGTGGGCTTTGTAATGGGAGATGCCTATGCTTTGGGGCAAGGTTGATGTCAAGGTTGATCCCAAGGAGTGAGAGAATGAATTTTGAATTGAGGATGGGGGATCCCTTGGTGTTTAGGAGCCCCTTTCTTACCATATTGCTGCTTGGGATATGAGGATATGGAAGGCATATATTTAGTGTGCATAGACTGATAGCAATTTTCCTTTGGCCAGCTGAAAAGCCCTGGTGAGAGTGTGGATTTTGGCCTGCTGCTTGGTGGTCTGGGAGGGGAGGGGGGCCAGCCTCTATAATCTTCTCAAGTAAGAGTACAGCATAGACTGCATACTTCTGCGTGTTTAGAAGGAAAGAACTCCCATCAGTATACCAAATGAGGTTGGCCTCCAGGCAAGGGTCCCTCTGAGATGTTGGCTGGCTGGGGTATCAGTGTTTCTAGGATCTGGATGCAGTAGTGTGTCAGCGGCTCATAGGAGGTGGGTAGGGGCAGGAAGGTAGATGGGTTGAGAGGGCATGACTTGAAGGCGAGGGAGGAGTCTTGGAGAAGGGTGACTTGGAAGGATAGGATGTGGCAAGGGGGAAGGGTCTGGCAGTTTTTATAAGAGAGGAGATCCTGTAGAGAGCTGGGCGAGAGAACCTCTGTTGGGGCCCCAAATGTGAGCTTTTTTGATTCTGCAGTTAGGCTCGAGGCTGCAGCCCGGGCCCTCAGACATGGGGCCCATCCCTTTATTGTGTGGCCCAGTTGCTTAGAAAGGTAGACTAGAGATGTGAAAGGGGATCCCGACAAATGCCCCAGTACTTCCAGAGCATAGGCCTCGTTTTCAATTACATATAAAGAAAAGGAACAGGATAGATCTGGAAGGTGTAGGATGGAGGGCATAGACTAGAATCATCTGAAGTCAGTGAAAGGCTGGCTCCACAGAAGAGGGAAGGGGCTCCGAGGACTTGCCTTTTGAGGCCTTGTAGAGTGGGGCAGGTAAGAGAGAATAGCTGGGGATCAGCCCCTAAAGTATCCTGTTAGGCCCAGAAAGAAGAGGAGCTTCTCTTGGTTTTTGGAAGGGGAAGGTTTTCTAGATATTGTCTTCTGTCTATGGTTATAGACTCCTTTCCTGGAGAGAACAGAACCCCTGAGTATATGACAATGGTCTGGTACAGTTGGACTTTGGATGGGGACACCCTGTACTCACATACGCCTAGGAAGTTGGGCAGCTGGTGGGTATCTTTGTCATAAAGATACCCATATGTCAAAAGAGGGGCTGCAAAGAAGGAGGTCATCTACATATTGGAGAAGGGTAGAGTTATCAAGTTGGAAATCTCAGAGATTGTGGGCTAGGGCTTGCCCAAGAAAGTGGGGCCTATCTGAAACCTCTGAGGAAGTACTGTCCAGGTAAGCTGAGTGGACATACGGTGTAGGGGTCTTTCCAGGTAAAGGCAAAGATGTCTTGACTGTCCAGGTATATGGGAATGGAGAAAAAGGCATCTTTTAGGTCTAGGACCAAGAAATGGGTGATAGTCAAAGGGACAGCAGAAAGAAGGATGTAGGGGTTTGGGACTATGGGGTGCAGGGGAAAGAGAGTTGATGAGCCACACTGTTGGACCAGATGGTAGGCGCCATTTGATTTTTTTACTGCCAGAATGGGTGTGTTATAGGGTGAGTTTGTGGACCTAAGGAGTCCCTTTCAGAGGAGGTCCTGAGCAATGGGGTACAGACACAGGAGACAGGATTGAGGAAGCAGGTATTGTTTCTGGGCTGGATAGACAGATAGATCATTGAGTTTGATCAACACCAGGAGCCATGTGGGCAAGGAGGGGGACTCAGTTTCTCAAACTTGTGGATTGACCAGAGACAGGGAGACTGGTAGGATGTGGGAAGGAGGGGTCTGGCAAAGGCTAGACACAGCCAGGCTGAGTAGTTCCCCTGGGGGTGTTAGGACCAGAGGGGGGGGATGTTGAAGCTGAGCACAGCCCCAAAATTTTGTAAGATGTCCCTTCCTAGCAGGGGAATGGGACACAAGGAGAAGAATAGGAATGAGTGTAGAAAGGAGGTGTTACCTAGGGAATGGTAAAGTAAGGATATTTGTTGGGGTTGGGTGATAGTCTTTCCACCCCAACTATGGAGGTTGTGGCTGGCATTGTGGAACCATTGAATTCCCTAAGGACAGAAAAGGTGGCACTGGTGTCCAATCGGAAGGCCATGATTTTGTCTGCCACCCTCATAGTAACCCTAGGCTCTGCTGTGGAGATCACCATTGTCGAGTTGTAAGAGCCAGGGCCCCATTATTCTTCCAAGGATCCCCACTGAGGAGGGTTTTGGAGGTTGGTTCCTTGGCCTCTCTGGGCCATGGGACAGTCAACCTTCCAGTATTCCACCTGGTGGCAATTAGGACATGGTCCAGGTGGTGGTCGTGGGTTGGCACATTATTTTGTCTAATGTCC
Source organism: Thryonomys swinderianus (assembly GCA_004025085.1). Taxonomy (NCBI): domain Eukaryota; kingdom Metazoa; phylum Chordata; class Mammalia; order Rodentia; family Thryonomyidae; genus Thryonomys; species Thryonomys swinderianus. The sequence goes on from PVIC010025166.1 coordinate 23,953, forward strand.
TGTCCACTGGCATCTGTAACAGGCCACTGATGGTTTTTTTTTTTTTTCCTTTCATTGAAAATTCTATCTGAGGGTGTGCGCCACCTATAGCCTGTATAATGTCCTGGGCAAGTATCTGATATTTTTGTTTTTAAGAACAATCATCTCTATTGTTGTAGACCTTGAAGGCCATGGCCAGAATTTCTGCCTCAGGGGTCATTGAGTTTGATCAACACCAGGAGCCATGTGGGCAAGGAGGGGGACTCAGTTTCTCAAACTTGCTCTCTCTCAACTCCCCCTGCTAGCCTTTTTGTTTTGTTTTGTTGAGACAGAGTCTCGCTTTGTAGTTCAGGCTGGCCCTGAGCTCGCTATGTAGCCCAGGCAAGACTCAAACTCAGCAATCCTCCTGTCTCTGCCTTCCAAGTGGAATTACAGGCTGCCTTCCAAGCTGGAATTATAGGCATGAGCCACCACGCCCAGCAAGCCTTTCTAATTTTAGTTTGATATCTGAGTAGCTCTGAGAAAAGTAAGTCATTAAGAGCTTTCCTCCATCCAGGGTGTCCAGATCTATAGTGGTGTACTTTTGGAAGGCTTCAGTGAGGTACTGTAGGAAAGTAGATGGGTTCTCATTTTTATCCTGTATTATACTTTGTAATGTTTCATAGTTGACTTTTGGGCTGCCCCTTTTAGTCCTTCCATGACACAGGTGACAAAGTGACTACGGGAGTTGAGTCTTCCCTTAGTATTATATTTCCAGTGGGGCTCCTGATTTGAGACCGCCTCAGCACCACCTGGCTGTCCCGGGTCTAAGAGGTGTGTTCTATCTGCATGGTTTTTAGCTTTTTCCCAAACTCATCTATGTTTTTCTGGGTGAGGGAGTTGGAGAGAATGACCCAGATGTCGTGCCTGGTTAGTTGGACCAGAAATTGAAATTGTTGGATAAAGGTGGTAGAATCAGAGGTGAAAGAGCCAAGCTTTGACTGAATCTGAGCTATTTGGAGAGAGGAAAGAGATATGGTCCCTAATAATTCCCTCAGGGCCAGCGATCTGTCAAAAGACAGATTGCCAGAGGAAAGACAATCCTCCCGAGACAACTGCCAGCTAAGGTTTATTCACCACTGGATATACTGGGGGGAGGGTAGGAACAGACGGTGTAGGTGTGCAGAGGGAGGCCTGAGGGAGGCTCTGTCTCAAAGTGCTGTGGAGATCAGTCTCAAGGCACAAAGCCCAGGGGAATCCTGATTCTGCTACTGACACCAATGTTAGAGCAGTTTGGTGGCTGTTTCAACAAGACAGAGCCTTACTCACTGTGGATGGAGCTTTATTGAAGAGGCAGGAACAAGAGAGCTGGATGGTGGGTCAGAGTTGTATGGAGGTAGGGCCGTTTTGTTTTTGTGTGTGTGTGTGAAGTTGGGGGGGGAGGGAACTGAGTTAACTGTCGTTTCTTGAGAAAATGGGGTATTTACAGTAAAAGAAAACTGAACTCATGGAGGGGTTTTTGGGCAATAGGATTTGGCAACCAGAAGGAGCTTCTAGGGGAGGATTTTGCTAATATTCCATGTTTTTTTTTTTTTTTTGCTTTTTTTTTAATT
>PVIC010025167.1:0-25526 GCA_004025085.1 Thryonomys swinderianus
ATATTCTTCCAATATAATTTATTTACTTGGGAATTGGAATAGATAATTCCTATGGTTCTTCATTCAGAAGACATATAATTATGTACGGTGAAGCTCCCCTGCTCCTACATGCCTCAGCCACCCACTGCCTCCGAAGTGAATTCCTATCAAGTATCATGCATTATCTCTACTTACATAAATTCACTATTATTTACTGTAACTTTACTTTCTAATTTTTTACTTATTTTATTTCATTTTATTTATTAAAATTAATTTTATTGGCACATTTTATATGAGATCAGTCCACACCCATAAACAAAGAACTCAATCCTTTATGGTGACTACTAATCCATTATATTTTTTTATCACTTGTATAACCACTCTCCCATTAAAAATCATTTCCAAGGGCTGGGATTTAGCTCAAGTGATACCGTGCCTACCTTGGAAGCACAAGAACCTGAGTTGAATCCCTGGTACCCCCCACACACATAAATTATTTCCATCTTTGAAACTACAAACAATACTGTGATGATTAACTTTATTTATGTGATTTCCACATAATGGAATGTATGTATAACTTACTGAGATGCTGTTAATGTCATTATTAGAGACATTATAAGTCCTACAAATAAAATTGCTACATCAGAGTATATGTATCTGTAATTTTGATAGTTAGTGCCAAACTGCTAATCCACTCACTTGATACAATATCTTGTGCCCATTTTCCTACTGGATTGTTGTACTTTTTCTAATTGATTGTATAGTAATGATTTCCAAATATGCTTCCAGGTTGCTACTGACTTTTGACTTTGCTTATGGTCTATATAAGGTAGGAAAAAGACAAAGATATTGCAAGCAGATTTTTCTAAAATGTTTGAATTTTTATCATTTATCTTGACTTTTGTGACCTGTGTTTTGTTTTAAAGCCCACCCACCTGGAATCTATTTGGAAGGTGTGGAATACAACTCCAATTCTATTGTAACAAGTAGCTACCCTAGCTGTTCAAATACAATTAATAAACACACACAGACTCACATACAGTATAGACCCACTGATTTGAAATGGGTTCTTTATCATGTGCTAGATCCCTATAGAGTCATCCTTCCTGATCTGATGGGTATTTGTCCCAAGATACCCCCAGACCAAGCACCTTGCGTAAAACTGTGTAGTGTTTACATGTGAGCTACATGGACCCCTTTATATAATTTTCAGTCATCTGTGGATTACTTATAATACCTCAGAGAATGTTAATGGTATGTAAGATGCTCTTACATGTTACTATTTAGGGAATAATGATAAGAAAAAATGTTTTTTTGTACAGATGCAGTTTTCATTAGTCAAGTATCTTTCACACGTGGTTGGATCCATCCGTGGGTATAGAGTAGATGGTCACAGACGGTCCACTTCTTGATTTCCTAGTCTCGCTTACTGCTCTCTTCATGTGTCAGTGGGGACCCTGTTTAAATTTTTACAAATTTTAAAAGTGGCTCCCTAGAACCACTTTTCCCTTTAGTCAGAGTCCAGTAGGAATGGTTTTCCTGACCATGTCTTATGACTTTGCTTTCATTCAAACAGCTTATAACCAGATTTTTCTCAATCTGGGAGAAAAGAATTTAGCCTCTATCATCTGAATAGTATACTCAAATAAATGAAATAACCTTGATTTATAAGGAGGTGACCACACAAATAATTTACTTTTCCAAATCCTAGTTCATAACTAGACTCACAGGGGACATGTTATTATGTTTACAATGCAGTCATTTTAAAACCAAGTTATATGTAATAAATATTTACCATCTGGTAGGTTAGAATACCTTTTGGCTTCAAGTCATAGAATCTAGATTCAAATAGCCTTTAAAAATTAGGAAATGTCCCAGTTAGCAAAACTAACTCTCAAGGGGCTGGAGATAAGAGTAGCTGGTTTGGGAACCAGCCCTGCCAGTACCAATTCTGACTCTGACTTTCTTTCTGATCTGCCCTTCTGAGGCATTGACTATGCTGCCCCTGGCTGATGGCAAGACAGCTTCAGTACTTCTGGATGTCTTCTCCAGGCCTGACAGCACCTTGAGGAAGAAGAGAAAATATCTTCCTCTGTTCTCTTTCTTAGTTCCAAGGGAACATTTCTCGGAACTCTCTCATAGCCTGGAGTTGGATGACATACCTTTGCCTAAACCAATCACTACCAAAGAAATGAGTTTAGTTTTACAGCAATCACCCTTAGGCTGGGGAAGCCTAAGTTCCTCTAAAGGCTGCTTGGAAGACAGCAGATATTTGCACAAAATCTGGATTCTAGTAGTAGTAACAGGGTGAGTAAGGGGGGCTGATAATGTGTCTGGCTCCTTCTCCTCACCCTTTCTCTCTCCTGGCTGGTTTCCACCATAACCACCACCACCACAACCACCTGCACCACCATCATCACCCATACACACACACACACACACACACACACACACACACACCACCCATGCTAAGCATGTGTAACACATTTTCCTTATCTGTTATCAACTGATGAACATACAGGTCCATTTCCTATGTTGGCTATTGTGACTAGGAAACATGGGGGTGCAGAGTCTCTTCAAAATACTTCAGTTCTTTTTGATATATACCCAGGAGTAAGATTACTTAATCACGTGATAGGTCTATTTCTAACTCTTTAAGGAACTTCCCTACAGCTTCCCATAATGGCTGTATTAAAATACACTGCCACCAATAGTGGGTCAGAATTTCCGGGGTGGAGATTTAGCTCAGTGGTTCTGCCACCTGCCTAGCAAGTGCAAGGTCCCTGGTTTGATCCCGGTAACCACATACAATACTAGGTGTGGTGGCTCATGCCCATCAGCAATCAATACCACGTACCACAAATGACAGACTTGGTGGCTCAACCCTGTAATCCCAGCACTTGGGAGGCAGAGGCAGGAGGATTGCTGAGTTCCAGGCTTGCCTGGGCTACATAGTGAGCTCAGGGCCAGCCTGAACTACAAAGTGAGACCCTGTCTCAAAAAAAAAATTTTTTTCCTCACCATTTGGAGGTTAGTACTAGGGATTGAACTCAAAACCTTGCATTTGCCAGGCAAGTGTTGTGCCTGCTGAACTACATCCCAGCCCTGACCAGCATTATTGTTGTGGTTGTTGTTGTTAACAGCCATTCTAACTTGAGTGAGATGATGGTTTTGATAGGCATCTCCCTTACAATTAGTGATGAAAACGTATTTATTAAATTAGTACTATATGCCCAACCTGTGTGAGGCTCTGAGGGTTGAAAAAGAAAAGTACAGATCCTGATCTCCATGAATTAATGTTAGAAGCCAAAAAATCAAGAATTTCATAGTACAATGTGATATACGCTATGTACACATAGTATGAACAACTTCATGAGGCAGAATAAAACAAACAGGAAATGCTTCAGTTGGACTTTGGAAGAAGAGAAGGTAAACAAGAGAGAAGGTCTTTCCCAGCAGGGAAAAGGGCTTGTACAGAAAGGCACTGTAGGCACGTTCGGGTTACTATACGATTTCTGGATGTCAGGCTATGGAGTCACAGTGACGGTGATGGTAACAGGACCTCATCACCATGATACCATGATCGTCAGCATTATACCTAGGGCATGAAGGCATCTGGAGAAAGGCTGTTCTCCCAGTTAGAAACCTTGGTTTGCACTGTTTAAAAGACATTATCAGCGGACACCATCCCTAAGAAATTCAGACAGCAGTCTGAACTAATTATAACATTCAAATGCATAAGGCAGATTATTAATCAACCTTCTGATTTCATAGACTTCACTTCATAGAATACCCCCTTTAACTTTAAATCCACATTTCCAATCTTCCTCACCTATCCATTCAATCCACAAGCCCCACTTACCCATGTTGCCATTATGGTGATTATTCCTGCTAAGAGTCACTGGTGGGCTCAGTAATTACAAAACACATAAACAAAACAAAATCAGTCACAACAAAGAGTCTCACATTCTGCCTACCAACCACATTAAATTATTATAATACATTAATTATTCCTTTAGAGAATCCAAACTTTCAGAATAGTATGCCCCTTTTTCCTACTTAAACATGAAATCAAAATTTACAACATTCCTAATTTTTCCTTAAGACCTACAATTTTTTAAATATCAAGGTATTCCATTGAGATATACATATAGGGATATATAGCCTCCTTCCAACTGTTCCTCTTCTGTTGTTTCTTTGAATACATGATGTCAGGTCTACCAGTTGAGTAATACACCAATGAACACATTCATATCTAATTTGTAGTGGGCCCAATGGTGATCCCCCCCAAAAGATAATTCTACCCCAAAACCACACAATGTGAAGTTGTTGGGAATTCAAGTCTTGTTTAATTAAGAGAAAGGTTTCTAGATAAAGTTCATCTAGAATTGGAATGGGCCCCACATTCAATGACAAAACCACACAATGTGAAGTTGTTGGGAATTCAAGTTTGTTTAATTAAGAGAAAGATTTCTAGATAAAGCTCATCTAGAATTGGAATGGGCCTAAGAGAAAGATTTCTAGATAAAGCTCATCTAGAATTGGAATGGGCCCCGAATTCAATGATAAGTGTCCTACAGGAGACAGAAGATGACTTCTGAAAGACTTAGACAGGGAGCTCTGTGAACACAGAGGCAGGCACTGCAACAATGTGTCTACAAACTGAAGGATACCAGGGATTACTTAAACCAGCGGAAGCGAGGGAAAAGCCTGCAGTACTGCTTCCGTCATAGCCCTCACGAGGAATCGCTTCTGCTGACACCTTAATTTTGAACTCTGGGCTCTAGAACTATGAGAGAATATATTTCTGTTGTGTTTATTTCTGTCTGTGGTCATTTGTCATGGCAGCCCTAGAAAACTAATATAGTATTCTATAATGTTTTGAATTAAAATCAGAGAACTTTTGATTCTAAGAAAAAGAAACTCTCAGAAGAGAAATTTTTATTAAAAAACTGCAATTGCACAAGACACAAAGATAAAGTACTATGATAAAGAAATATAACCTCCCTGCTTTAGGAACTGGAAAGCAGGGCTGAAAAGGGAAATGACCTTCTACCTAAGGACCCACATGCTTGTCCTCCCTGTGAGCCAGTCTTCTCCTCTGTCATCTTCTCTCCTACCTTGTTCCTGTTGCTTTATGTACATCTCTGTGTACGTGGCTTATCAGTGTGGCTTCTCTTAGAGACTATGACCTTACTACATCTAACAAAATTCATTTTTCAACATCCCCATTACAAACATTCAGGTAGGAAACAAGTTTGGCTCAGCTTAGAGTCACTTAAAGGATGGACTCCTGACAGTCACCGCATCTCCAACTCTGGCCAAGTTAGAGCACACAGGAGGTGGAGCCTGTGTTGCGGTGTCGCCTTCATCCAGGGTCTATGGACAGGACTCCCCAGCAAAGCGCACAGGAGACCAGGCCAAGTCAATCTCTCTGTCAGACTGATCACTTAGCTTCCTCTCTAAACTCTCAACACCAGGAACAACAAACATTTCTTGATTTTTTTGTCTTATCTATCAGTCTCCTCCAATGAACATAGATCTCAGTACCTAGGACATAGTAGATACTCAATGTAAGTTGGTTTGACAAAAACTACAATCATTAGACAAACTTTATAGAACTGTGCATATTCAGTATACCAAGAAAAAGGTAAATGTTGAGAGTGCTCATTCTTTTTTGAAAATGGTCATTTTAAAGCTGGCTTTCTCCCCTTAGCTCATGTGTGCACATAGCGGAGACTACCTCTGTGAATTTGGTAAAAGCAGTGCTACAGATCCTCCTCCTCTTAGTCATCTGCTCGGTGTCTCTTGGGTAAACAGTTCCCTGACCTATACCATCTCAGTTGATGTCTAATCCCTACAATCCATTTGGCTTCCATTTGGATCTTCCATGACTGAGAGCTTAGGAAAAGATGTTGTTTGGATCTTCTTTTGCTTTTTAATTAGGTTTTCTTTGCTTTGTTTTTTAAAAAGATTTTTTTGCCCCCAGAGAAGACTTTACTGTGGCAAAAAACAATCTGATGGAAAAACCAATGAGAGTTTCTTTTAGCAGCCAGTTTAGCTTTCCTGAAAACTTTTACTTTAGCGACAGCTGGTTTGTTGAAGCCTCTCCTTGGATCCCCAAATGCAAAGTGCTATGCTGGAACCTGATGGGGATCACAAATAAATAAGGAATGGAAGCAGACATAGGCTACTAAAGGGCCCAAAGTATGTCTGGGAGCTTGCTGGACCCATACTTAGGAGCCAGTAATCATCAGACCTCCTAAGTGTGATGTCTGCAAAACAAAAGGCTATAGTCCCAGAAGTCATACTTTTCATTCTGGTATGGGCTTAGACAATGATTATAGTGCAAATCAGGTGAACAGATTTAGCCACAAGCAGGAAAGAAGAGGAAAAGGACAAACCCTAAAACCATCCTTTCTTCCAAGTCAGGCTGCTTCCTAATTTCTATGAAAGCTCCAGTCTCTCAAATAATCATTAAAATAGCCCCCAGGCAGAAAATACTCAGAAGGAATCTTGCAGAGTGATCACAAGGTACAGGCATCAAAATTCTTTCCATGATGAACTAGAAGTGCAGAACTCTAAAATAATCTATCTCTAAACTATAGCTCTTTCTAAACGTAAACATTAATCATCTCTTCTTCTCCTCCTATGCACCAGCAAGGCACTGGGTGCTGCCAAAGCACTGTGGAAATGATAGAGCCCCACATAAGAGGGAGGCATTACTGCACCCACGTGAACGGTACGTGGGTGTCTAAGCACGGCCACTTATACACAGGACACATTCATACACATTGCCTGCACTTGTCCGCAGAGAAAAATGGCCCAACTGTGCAGCAGCCAGTCCCTCAGCCTAGCTCCGCGCTGGCTGAATTTTCAGAGAGCTGCCCACTCTTAGTAATGTACTTTACTTCTTTCAACTTCTCTATCTCCATCTAACCAAGAAACGGCTACGGGAGGCTGGGGACTTCTGTGTGGGAAAGACAGATGATGTCCAAGGTTCCCATCAGTATTCAGTAACTCTGAGTGAGTGGACAAGTGTGCGGATGAATATAAGCACTGGGAAGCTTACACATCACGCAGACAAAGGCTACACACCCTGTTCTGCAGCCTTGGACATCGGCCCCGGTAGCAGACGGGACACCTCCTTACTGAGAAGTCACCTTTCACGTTATGCCCAATTCTCGGTTCACCCTGTGCAAGCCCTCAGCCAGCCCAGGCAGGACCACATCTACTCCCCCTCTCTCCCCAGCCTTCCATTCACTCATTTGCTGGCGCCCACCGTGTGTCAGTCACCACGCCAGAGCTGGAGACACAGGGAGCCAGGCACAGCCTGCTTGCCAGGCCCTGTTGTGGAGAGGGTGGGAGCTGTCCCTGTCCCCTTGTTCCTGGCACGCTCCACACAAGACCTTCTATTCAGAGAACTATGGCGCCTTCATTTTTTCTTTCTGAGGCCTCCCACTAGTGCAGGAGCAGTGGCTCAGAAAATATGTCCTTTCATTTGCATTATGGGACTTTTTTCTTTTTACTTTTCAAGAAGCCTTTGGCTTAGGCTAATATTTACATGTATTTGCATTTCTTTTGTACACAGGAATGGGGGAAGGGTAGGGAAGAGAGCTTTGCTAAGGAATAACAATGCTTCCTGAGCCAGTCCACAAAGGTACTTTTGCAATTGCCAATTTAAAATCCAGAAGGAACTTGTTCGGTTCAAATTCAGGTAATGTCTGGCACTCCTGCCCCGGTTTTTAGCAGCCCCACCCCACCCCCACCCGGCAGCCTCGAAGCCCCCGCAACTGCTGTGCGCGTCTCTCTGTTCAAACGGGGGGTGGGCAAACTCAGTCTTAGTCTTACATGCCCTGGACATTTTTCTCTATTTCTTCACGTTTTGGTCATTTTCAGAGAACTCTGTGGGCACCCTCTGGTGGTTGGCTGAAAATTTCATCTGCAAAAACCACCAGTTTTATAGAAATAGTTCTGTTTTTCAGGCGGAATCTCCGCTTAGGGGTTGGGAATAAGTTTACTCGCTGTGGTTTTGGTGTCACCTCTTTCCCACGTGGCGCACGAGCCTGAGCGTGGAACGGTCGCTCTGAAACCCCCTGAGGACAAATGGCACTTTATCAAGGGAAGGGCAGAGTGAAGAAACAGGGTGCGCCCTGTGGGTTGCACCTTCCCAGGCCAGCCTGGCGGACAGCAGGACTGCCTCATACAGGGTCTCCAAGATCCCACCACAGGGGCCTCTGCCCCGCTCAGGTGGGACAGACCAGGCTCCCTACATGATTGCTGTGATGGAACCACAAAAACTGCCTCCCTGCCTGTGTGCAAAACCAAAGCACTTAGCTTAGGCTGAGGGAAAACTAAGGGGGGTTGGTGAGGTTAAGGAGAAAGGAAGTTGGGGAGAAGCACAAATTCTGCAGGACTAATTATGACCTATTTAGAATTCCTGCTCCTACCCCCATCTTAGGGGACAGTCATCGCTGAGAAAAATCCTGGTGTCTGAAGAAGCACTGTAGCAGGTAGGAAGAAAAAGAAGCAAGGAGAAAGGAAAGAAGCAGAGGCAACAGGGAGAACAGAACTACTGCCTACGTGGATGGAGGAGACCCCTCCTGTCCTTCTCTTTCCGACGCCCCCACATCAGGTCCAGAAATCGGGAGGTCTGATAAGCATAATTTTCTGTTGACACAATAAATACCACCTGGTTTTTCTTCCTCCAAGGATTTAATTAGTCTTGGGATATTTTCCAGTGTCAGTTAGTGTTGCTCTCATTTTGCAGAAAGAGTGGTAAGAAGGGCTGTACAGGATGGGGCTTCTCCCTGCCCGAGTGGTGATTCCTTGCCTTGGACCTCTGGAACATTCCTTGGCAGCTGTTGCGATTTTTGGCCACATCTTCCCCACGCACTGTCTCTCAGGGCAGGCTGGGCTCCACCAGGTCATGGCGTGAGGTCTCTGTAGGGCAAGGTCTTAACAAAGGGCACACTAGAAGGACGGGGAGGAGCCATGTCACACTAGGTTTTAGAAGCTGGAAAGACAACCATGTTGTTCAGATTCCAGACTCTGCGGCTTTAGGCCTGGAAACAAAGAAGCATTGTCTCCCAGATTTCCTATGGAAATCATTGTTCTTATGCTCTCTTTCACATCAGGCCCCAGGCGGAAGCAAAGCCCTATTTCCAGTCACCCTAAACAGGCAAGGGCAGCGCCCTTTTGCCCAGAAGGATCTGAGGGTGCCACTGGGGGCACAATGTCTTTGATGGGCAGCCTAGAGGATAAGGAATGACTGAAGCAGAACAGAACACAAAAACTTCAGTGTGACCACACCTATGAGAACAGACCAAACTCAACTTCCCACAGAGCCACTAACCCAGACACAGGCAGCCCTGAGATCTGCTGAGTCTGAACTGGGTGGAACTCCTTCTCCAGCAACATGCACTTCTGTCTCCACTCTCTACTTCCAGCCGAACGAAAATATTACACAGTTGTTAGACGCTATGTATTCATTTACAGCAGGATATACAAGGTCCTCAACACAGACAGCTAACAGAGTGCTTGCTCAGTAACAGATGCCAGTCTCAACTCTTTTTAGATTAATTCCTTTACTTTCATAGCAATTAAAATGAAAAAGGGACTACTATGACCCTCATATAAATGGACATCAGGCAAAAAATGAAATAATTCTCCACATCAGGCTTATAGTATGCATTGGACTCAGGATTCAACCCTGAACATCTGGCTCCAGAACCCCTCCTCTTTATTTTCATCCTGCTATTTCCCCAGCTTTCTGGTATGAGTTCATTAATCCTCCACAGAAGCTTCACATTCTAAGTGCTATTATTACCCCATTTTACTGATTAAAAAACTAAATTAGAGAAGAAATCTAGCAGAAGCAGAGCCATAAAAAGAATAGTTTTTTCAAGTGATTAGAAAAGTGGGTATCCACATGCAGAAGAAAGAAACTAGACCTCTACTTTTCACCAGTTAGAAAAATCAACCCAAAACGCATTAAAGACTTAAACATATGATCTGAAACAATGAAACTATTAGAAGAAAAACAAAGGAAATTCCTAAGAATATTGAAATGGGCAGGGATTTTTTTTGGGGGGGGGAAGACTCTGAAGGTATAGGTAACAAAAACAAAAACAGACAACTGGTATTATATCAAACTTATAATCTTCTACATAGCAAAGGAAAACATCATCAGAATGAAGAGACAACCGAGAGAATGGGAGAAAATATTTGCAAACTGCATGTGTATACCTGACAAAGAGCTAATGTCTAGACCAGTGGTGGTGAACCTACAGCAGACATGCCACAGAGGGCTGTTTTTATCGTTGAAAGATCTAAAGGTTTACCATCACTGACGTAGACTATAGAAGGAGCTTGTTTTTGCCATCTTTATAGGTAGCTCTCAGAGCACAGCATGTTGTAGGAATGTGAAGGAGAAATGTAGAGGTACACATGGAAGGCAACCCAAACAGATTAAAAAAGATGACAAAAACAAGTTCCATATCTTCTAGTCTTTGTTGAGTTCATGTGTTGGAGATCACTGGCAGAAAATAAGTGGGCAAGAAAAAAGAGAGGCCAGGCCATCTGACCCCTCCTTATAGGTTATTGGAGTCCCTTGACTCAGGTCACAACATCTATATTCTAGCATCCATTGGGAGATAGCAAACTACTCCTGATTATTAACTGCTAAATAATAATAATAATAATAATGGTTGTATTGATCAGTCTACCATTTTGGTAGTGTTTTATGAGACTGCTCATCTCATCCACATGGTGAGTCTAATTTCAAGATAGCTTAGCCACATGGGTAGCAAGTTGATGCTGGCTGATGTATGGGAGCTTTCTCCGGGCTGTTAACAGAAGCCTTCAGTTATTCTCCATATGGGCTTCTCTTGGGGAGTTGCTTGGGCCTCTTTTTCGGCACGCAGTTGGGTTCTAAGAGCTGCCAATCTCTTAAGGCCTGGGCCTGGAAGTGAGAACATCGCCTGCTGGTTTGCCCTGCTGGTGAGATCAGTCACAAAGGCCCCCTGATTCAATAAGGGAGAGCACAGACCCTGGCTTCAACGAGAGGACTACCACAGAAGTTTAGTCTGTCTCTAATCTACCACATTTTATAAATGGCCTCTCCTGAAGCCAGTCTCTCCAGTGCCAAGGCCTGGGGTGGAAAAGCTCCATGCTAATACTTGTCCAAAGATGCTATCCTATCTGTGGCTTGATTTCCATAAACCTTTATCACACATTTATAATAGGCTCTTAATTAAACTTCCCTCGAGATAGCCAGTTTGGGCATACCTCAGTATTTTGGGGGACCCTGCCAACACTTCTCAGCCAAGTTTCTGCTTGCCCCCACAGAAACATCCCATGAGACCACCCTCCTCCAAACTTTTCCTTCCAACTCTCTCCGGCCCCCAAATTTCCCACAATCTAATCTCCATTGAACTTTACCTATCTCTTTCCCCCTCGCCCTGGGAACATCTCTGCTCAGTACAACCAGTTAACTTATCAAAATAATTCTGGGTGCCATGCCTTCGGGGCTCTCATGGCTCACACCTATCTCTCCCAGAAAGTGTTTATTTTACATTGTCATGGGGGAGTTTCTCAAGAGTTCAAATTCTGACCCAAGGAGAAACTCTTAAAGACAGTAATCAAAATAAGTAAATAAGTAAGGTTAGACTTTCAAATCTCTTCAAACTGACATATCTTTCTGCACCTGGCCTCCCCCAAGAACTTTGCCTTCAATTTGGCTCACTACATACACCTTGAAGATACATTTTCCTTATTTTACCCTTTCCCATATGACTGTCATGCTTTCGCTGGGGGAACTATAAAAAACTAGAAAAATCTAGGGCCACAGCAAAAGGGATATTTACTACCCCAATGTCTCATTTCATCCAAAACCAAATACATTTCAAGCAAGTGAAAAGGAACAAAGGTAGCATTTTCTGGATTCTTATCTAGGACTTTGATAATTATAGTACTTGTCACATCTTAACTGGCTGAGCTAGGGAAAGGCAGAACTCATTTCTGCTGAAGCATTTTGTTTTTTTATTTCTAGCACTTCCAAGAACTTCTTTTTATTAATTAATTCAACAAATATTTACTTTAAAATGTACTATATGAGACAGGCACCGTAACAGGTACAATGGAAAAGCTGATGGACAAAACAGAGAGAGGCATCCATGAAAAACTGCACAAATGGGCCAGGGATATAACTCAGTGGAGCTGTGCCTGCCTAGCAAATGCAAAGTTCTGGAACATTCCTTGGCAGCTGCTGTGCTTTTGGCCACAACTTCCCCAAGCACTGTCTCTCAGAGCAGGCTGGGCTCCAACCTATACTCCTTCCCAGTACTGGAAACAAAACTGCCCAAGTAAATGTGAAATTACATACTGTAGTATGAGTTGTCTGCTATTCTGATCATGTATAACGTAAGGAACTGTCATAATCACACAGGTCAAGGATAGAAGCCTGTCACCATCACCTATCACTGATATCCCTGCTCTCTACCTAGTTTAACTCTGACCTAGGATGAAACAGTGGGAAGTATTAGTCCCTGTTTTTTGTAACCTGCATCTACTAATACCCCCTCGTCCAACCACCTACCCTACCACACATCGGGAGCTCTAGACCAACACCCCATAGATGGAAGGGGGTGGAGTAGGTTTTGCTAAAGCAGCAGTCCCCAACATTTTTGGCAACTGGGACAGGTTATGTGGAAGACAATTTTTCCATAAAGGGAAGGAATTTGCAGAATGATTCAAAAAAGGAGCACATAACCTAGATCCCGCACATGCATCCACACCTTACCCTAAGGTTTGTGCTCCTATGAGAATCTAATGCTACCACAGATCTGACAGAAGTCAGGCAGTAACATGAGTGATGAAGAACAGCTGTTAATACAAATGAAGCTTCACCAGCTTCAGCCGTTCACCGCCTACTGTCTAGTCTGGTTCCTAACAGGTCACAGAAGTATTGGTCAGTGGCCCAAATGCTGGGGACTCCTGTTCTACAACACTTCCCTATTACCATGCCCAGCTGCCTAGCGCTCTGCACCAGGGAGTCTCTACAAATCCTAGACTGCTTCCCATGGAGACACACAAACTTCCCATGCTGGGACAGTAATGGGACTGGCTCCTTTTAGCAGGATGCCCCAATAGAGTTTGTAAGAGATGTCAGTGGAGTATCCGGCTCAGTTGTTATTCTTCTGTCCAGGTTCTTCATGAGCTGGATTTTATACCTTTCCTCAGCCCATGTGATACCTTTCCTGTTCCCATGTTCCTGGGTATTATCTTGATATGTCCTTTTAATTGCTTCTCCCAAATGTGAGGTCTGCCCTTCAGTAGCTATGTGCATTTGGGCAACATTCAAAAACAGCCTTAGATTCTTCATCAGTGAAAAAAAATGGATAATAATTTCCACTTTCTAACAACAAATAACATAAATAAGATCATCTCTTTCTGTCTGTTAAGGTACATTACCTTTTTATTTGTAAATTTTATTGGTATGTTTGAAGTACATAGAGGTCGCATTTCTCATGAGGAGTTAGCACATGTACATAGAACACTATAATTCTTTTTCATTCCCTTCCCCTCCATTCCCCCCTCCCTCATTCTCTTGGTCTCCTTTTCATCTGCAAAAGGTCTATCTTCCTATTTCTTACTATCTAGATTCTACTTGATTTTCATTTATACTTTGGATTTCTCATATAATATAAATCATGCAATATTTAAGCTTGAGGATCAGATTTATTTCACTCAACATTAACGTTGGGTGCATCCATTTTCCTACAATGACTTGAGTCATTATCTTCCTTTAAGGAAGAGTTGCAATCCTTATGTATAAATACCACATTTTCATTATCCTTTTATCTAACCTCAGCAACTCTTAGACAATGTAGAGAACCCTGAAGGTATTCAACCTTGGTTCCTTTTTCGTTATAACAAATCTATAGCCCAAAGTCCTCCATGGAGGTCTCCACTCAGTCATCTGCTTCCAGGCTGCAGCAAAGGTGCAATGTAACAACATGCTCCATCTGCTAAAATAGGACATTCTTCCTAGGACAAGGGCTGCATCCTGAGCCCTTCTGAGGCAGAGAAGCCAGATCTATGGAAAGTATGAAATGGAGGAGCTGAGCTCCACTCTCACTTTCAAGTCTAAGTGACTGGTTCCACCCATAAGAAGTCGGCGAACATATTAGAAAGATTCCAAACACAGATGGCTTAGTGCTCCTAAATGCTGCCCTGAGCTGACTCAAGCCAGTGACTACATTCCTCCCTCTCCATGCTGTAAGGCAACAGGGGTAGGCAAAGACGGTCAGAGATGTGACACACTCTTGAGCGAGCTTGTGCCTCCCAGCTGCTCCAATGAGCTGAGAAAGGTTTTAATGTAACCACCAATGCCAGCAACAGACCTGGATGACGTCTCTGAGCAGAGTCAAGATTTGAGCCAATTTCCTGGGCTCAGCTTGGACAGAGGTTGTCAGACAAACAGTACATGGGGTTCATGCAGCAGCTTAAATCCCCGAAGTGTCTGAACAAATGCATGTGGCTCCATGTGTCCAAAGGACAAGGCTACCTTTCCCTTGGTCACCTTGCTGGTAGCAGAGCCTTTGTCAATGCAAGGACTTCCATCATATTCAACCGATTCTATGTTTGAAAGGAGTGGAGGAAAAGGAATCTCAGGAGGCCTACTGGGTAGCACACACCTGAGTAGCTGCTCTAAAAGGGGGCCTTTCTCTCATACACAGCTCTTCCAGAAGCAAGGGACTGTCACAGTAACAGCGATAATGAGAGTTGCTGTGTCACATGTGTCACTTACTTTAATCCTTGTAACCATTCTACGAGGAAACTGAGGCACCAAAATGACAAAATATCACCTCTAAGTCACGCTAGCTAATAAGTAGGAAAGCCATGGTTCTCAACTTGTGAAGAGAAATGTGGCATGTTAGACTTAGAGTCCCTATGGGGTAAGGGCTTCTAAATTACAGAGTGAGGAGTGGAAAGAACTTGAAGGCAGCCCAGTCATTCACTCCAGGACTCCTGATGTGCTAAGGTCTAGGACAGTGGATGCCTGGGACATCAGTGAAAGAACTCTTCCCCATAAGCACTTGGCACGCATTGTTAGTTGTCTCCAACAGGATTAGGGGAATTCCCTTCTTACTGTATCTTCTTATTTAAGGTCAGAGCTGGGCAGGCTTCACAGCCAAGTAGCCTGTGAGTGATACACAGCACCTGGTCCCACGCTTCATACACTGTCCTGTTGTCATCTGAAATTCTTAACTTTTTCACAAGGGACCTTGCATTTTTATTTTGTGATAAGTCTCACAAATTAAACAGGTGGTCCTGGGTGGAGCTTAAGGATTAGTGCAGGAGAGGCAACCAGTGAACTATGGGAGCGTGTGCCTTCCAGCCCCTTCTCACAGGAAGTGTGCCATGGACACAAGCATAGCACAGCACAGCACATTAGGGAGGCCTGACAACATTTGAAGCACCTTTAACAACCGAGTTATATTCCCATAAGTTGGTTGTTAAATGAATTGGTTACTAAATGAGCAACTGTTTATAGTATGTACATTACAATATTCAAAACAAAGAAATAGTCAAAGGCAACTCCAACGTGATGACTTTGCTTTTATTTGCATAATGCTTACATGCTGTACTGTAATGTATAATAGAACATACAACTATAGTACTGTTTAATTCCAGTACAATAAGCAAAAATTATTTTATTGTACTATACAGTACAATTAGCAAAAATTACAGTACTGTATAAACCAGGTATACTATATAAAAAAAGGCACCGAGGCTCTATAAATGAGAGGTATAGAAGGGTATAAAAAAGTCATAAGTCAGAACCATGGATCATAAGTTCAAGTGGTGATTAAATAGGTAGGTAAATAAGGGATACCTGTATACACTTTTTTGGCATTATTCAGTAAACTTTATTGGTACATTATATACACAGCTCACAATCACACAAAACATTGGGGAATTTGTACCAATATGTGACACAGGTCAATTCTCATTTTTACCCACATCCCTGCCTCTGTATACATTTTATAAAGAGCAGAGCAAGAAGTCAAGAAGGAGTTCAAAGGTTCACAGCACAAAGAAATGATGAACGCTGATGCGTTAATGGAGATGGAGATATTAATTGCCCTGATTCGATCATCAATATTATACACCTATATCAAATTATCACATTGTACCCTACAAATATGCACAATTATTGCATATCAACTTTTAAAAAGTAAAAATAAATCAAATTACCCCCTCTCTCCCTTACAAAAGTAATAACAGACAGCTTGCATGGCCACAGGTTTATGAATCAGCAGCCTTTCTTAATTTAATCTCAGACTTATTTCTGTCTCTGACAACCAAACAAATCAGTGTGACTCTTTAGGTTTATAGTCAGGCAAAAATAATAAATTTCAAATTATAAAAAAACATAAAATCTTTCACTTTACCAACAGCTAAAATCAACCATGATCTATATAAACCACGTTTGGCCCCAGTTCACAAAAATTACAAAGTGGACTCTACCCTTTCCTTATTATTACTGAGCTCAGGAATTTTAAGTACACAATCTGACTCCAATTTCCAGAGAAATATGGGGATCAGGGGAGAAAGGGAGCACAGTTTGCTGTTCAATTACATGGAACATGTAGAAGCATGTTCATTCTGGTGGCAGAAAAACATTTTTGTTTATTACATCCTGTGCCATAGGTGATTCTTTAGTGTGTGGGAATCAGGGGCCAGATGCCTGAAGAAAGAGATACCAAGCCTTAGTTCTTTTCCTAGGACATCGTGATCACCAGATATAGCATTTGCTTTTGTCCAAAAACAACAAAGAAAATATTAGTAGAGAATCAGTGTCTGTCAAGAATTAAAAATAAAGCCAGTCTCAGAAGACATATATGCCAGATACTAAGAAAGAATAAACCAACCAAAGTTAAACAATATACCATGAAGGCATACATACAGATAAAATAAAACCTTTTTTTACAAATAAAAGAATGGCAAGAAGAATAAAGGCAACTTCAGGGATATGTTGCTATGTTTGTTCTCAGGTTGTGAGAGGGTTGAGAGATGCTTATTATGTAACAGATACAGCAAATAACAGAGGGCCATGTCTAAGCCAGTGATAGATCATGGAACATAATTAATCCAATTCTGGGCACCTGAAGAAGTTACTTTGTTTTGCTCGTGGCTTGTTTTATTTTGCTTTGTTTGTTTTTTCAAAACAGGATCCTGTTACGTAATGCAAACTGGGCTTGAACTCACTCTTTTGCCCAGGATGGCCTCAAACTTTAGCAATCCTCCACCTCAGCCTCCAAAGTGTTGGAATTACAGCCATGTGCAACTATGCCTGGCTCTGAAGAGCGCTTTTAAAAAGAAATTTTTTGTGCTTGTTAAACAAAATATAACTATCAGAATTCAGTCTTCCTAGAAGACATAATAAGGAGAAAACAACCTTTTCTATTTCTATTAAATGTTCTATGTAGGAAACATATTAAAGGCACCAAATGGAGGCAAATCTTTAGGTATTCTGCCAGTGATATAAAGAATATCTGTAAAAATTCTGAATTAACTGGTACCATATTTCTAATTTTAGATTAGTCTCCTAGGCAACTGCCAGGATGCCCTTCCACTTATCCACGTCAGACTGTGTCTGAATCTTCAACACTCCTCCCCTCCTTTCTTCACTCACTTGACAGAGACTTAAAGATCACTTTCCACGCACCAAGTTTGCACCAGGCTGGAAGGCTACAGAGATGCCTGAGAAGAGCCTCTGTCCTCAGCTGTTCGTGGTGCAGATGGACAGACAGGCACAAACCAAAGCCGGCAGTTTGGTAAACTCAAGGGTTAGAAACACGGAGCTGTGGGAGCTCTGAAGAGAAAAGAAAGGAGAGAGGGAAAGAGGGAAGTCCCTTTTCCTCATGCCATCTGAGGCTCAGATCTGCTGAGCTCTGCATGCGTTGACACAGGTTTAATCTCCACGACAACTCTGCAAGGGAGATGCCATTATCACTGTTTTCCTGAGAGGGGACCTGAAGTTCAACGAGACAGTGGCTGACACTAATGACACCAGACATCTCATGTAACCCTGAAAGGTGATAGTGGGTGTGCAGACGCCAGGCAGGTGACGCAAGTATAACAGTACAAAGGCACAGGAGTGTTTTAACATCAAAGGGAAAGCCTAGAGGGCACTCTGGACATGTAAAGATGTACAAGCAAGAATGCCTCATCTCAAAATATCTGTGCTTCCCAGAACGCCAGGGCTTTGGCAGAGATGAATTACCCATTACCGTATGTGTAGGATGCCAATAGAAGTGTCAGGTGGACAAACAGGCACCTCCAGGGTAAGAAAAATGCATTTAAAATGAACTTGCTTCTTTGTCCTCATCTTTTTATTACTAATTTTCTTTCATTAATCATCTCATCTTCAAAGTGTCTCCCACAGATTAGTGGAACTAGTGATCCACTGGTGAATCTAGCGAGTATGAATGAAAGGCAAAACAAGGCAGCAAACCCTTCCAGAGCCCCAGTTTGAGCAAAGACTGGCAGCGCCGGGGGGGCTGTGGGGCCCAGGGAGGCAGAACCTGCCCTCCTCTCCTGCACATCTTTCCAGACCTACGCACCCTCGTAGACACACCACATCAAGACAACTGGACTCCTCCACGTGCACGTTCACCAGAAAAGCCCAATTCTGACGAGGCCTCTGTATAACACAAATGGGGTGTTTCCCATCCGGCGGTCACTCAGAGCTCTTTCATCAAGCACTTGGTCCCTGGGGCTCGCTCTGAAATTCTGCACATTAGATGGAGAAGCCTCTAGTGGGTCACTGCTATTTGAGATTTCTTTACCTTCTGGGCCGAGGGTTCTAACAACAGAAGATGAAAGTTAGGACCCTACCGGTCACCAGGGAGCAGGGCCCCCAAATGCCTACAAATTAGGCAGAGGAAAGAGTGACATAGGAAATGAGAAAGAAAATCCTGCTAATAGATGACAGGTGAACCCTAGACACTGTTGGAGTCAACTACTGTACTCTCTTTTTTCTCCTTCTAGAATTCTCTGGGATTAGGCAGTTTGTTGGTTTCTTGCTCCAGGGTTTCCTTATACCATCTCTTCACCTGTGCAAAGACACTAATCTCTGCACAGCTTAGACTGTGAACTGTGCTGATCTTAAAAAAAAAAAATCACAAAGCAAGCCTTGCAAGGAATATTGTGAGGACACTTGACTCCCTTCAAAGTAAGGGCACAGAGCCTGCCCTCCCGTGTCATTTATGTTGAATGGATGTCACCCTCAAACACCAAGCTATTTTTATATGCCTTTCAAGTCACTTTTCTGTCTACTTTAGCCCTCTGTGGTACCACCACTATCCATCACTGTTACTGTCATTACTGATGCCCCTAAACAGTATCCATTCTCTCTATCCTCACATTCTGGTTGAAGGTACAGGGAACATAAAATAGGGAATACAGCAAAATAGCAACAATAACAACAACCCACCAAATGAAGAATGTAAATTCCAAAGAATCTTGTAGATAGAAAGTGCTGGAAGAAAAAGAGAAGGGGAAAAAATGTCAACTAGAGGCAAGCATAGGAAGGACATCAGAGGTGATGTGGGCAAATAAGGCTGACGAGGCAAAGTGGGTCTACACAGGGGAATGATGTCTTCGGTCCCAGCTAGTTTGCTCTTATAAAAGAATAAAATCCAAACAGCATGGTACTAGCACACAACAGATGCATAAACAATGAAATAAATCCAAGCATCTACAGCCAGCTTACTTTCTGACAAAAGCAGCAAGACACACAGCAGAGAAAGAACATTCTTTTCAATGAAAAGTGGTAAGAAACCTGAATATCCCACATGCCAAAAAATGAAGCTAGATCCTTCATTCACTGGTTACAAAAATCAACTCACATGAAACAAAACTGCAAAAAGGTTAAGTAGAACCCTTGGAGACATTGGCTTAGGGAAAGGCTTTATGAACAAAACTTCAGTAGCACAAGAATTAGCAGAAGGAATCAACAAATGGGATTTCAGCCTATTGAAAAGCTTCTGTGCACCAAGAGAAACCACTGGCAGAGTAAAAGGACAATCAACAGTATGGGAAAAAAATTTTGCCAGATGTTTCTCAGACAAAGGGCTACTATCTAGAATATATAAAGAACTTCAAAAATGGCCTCCCCCCAAATTTAAAGACCCAGTTCCAAAATGGGCATCTGAAATGAACAGACACTCTTCAGAGAAAGAAGTAAATGCAGCTAAGAACCACACGAAGAAATGCTCAACATCACCGTTCATTCGAGGGATTCAGATGAAAACAACACTGAGATTTCATCTCACTCCAAGAAGAATGGCTATCTCCAAACTAACCAGCAACAAATGCTGATGAGGCTGGGGGGAGGAAGGAACCCTTCTTCATTGTTGGCAGGAACATAGACGGTGCAACCACTGGGAAAAAGAATGTGGAAACTCCTCAAAAAACTAGGATTAGAGGGACCATTCAACCCTTCTATGTATATATACAAAAGAATTAAAAGACTCATATCACAGTGACATATGTATACCCATATTTATAGCAGCTCAGTCTGCAATAGCTAAATCTTGGAAACAACCCAAATGCCCATCAACAGGAGACTGGATAAAGAAGATGTGTTTTTTCTGTAAAGCAGAATACTATTCAATAATAAAGAATGATAAGTTTGAGTCTCATACTCAAATGGACATACCTTGAGGACATACTCATAAGTGAAATAAAGAGGACACAGATGTGTAAATACCATATCTTTTCTCTGGTATGAGAAACTGAAGATGTAAATGAATTCTAGAATGTATGACAGATATTGTGAAATAGAAAATATTCAAAGTGAAAAATGGGTACAGATAAATAATAAGGGGAAAGAAAAAATGTGATGGTAAAAAAAGAAAACAAATTCTATGTAAATAGGTGGTGGAGGGATGTAGGGTGGGCAGAGGAAGGGAAAAAAAAGAGAAGTGATATCATATACAGGTACAAATTCTCAATGTTGTGTGTGATCATGATGTGTGTATAAAATGTACCAATAAAATCAATTTTAAAAATCAACTCACGGTTGTCTTCTAGCAGTGCCAGTGGCTTCTTTTGCTGTGCAAAAGCTTTTCAGTAGGATGAGATCCCATTTGTTGTTTTTTTCTGCTAGTTCTTGTGCTATAGAGGTTTTATTCATAAAGTCCCTGCCTAAGCCAATGTCTCCAAGAGTTTTACCTAATCCATTTTCCAGCAGGCTTATTGTTTCTGTTTTAATGTTTAAGTCTCATATCCAATGTGAGTTTAGTTTTGTGCGTGGTGAAAGAGATAGGTCTAGCTTTAGCTTGTGGCAGCTTGAAGCCCAGTTTTTCCAGCACCATTTGTTAAAGAGGCTGTCTTTCCTCCATTGAGGATGTTTGCCTCCTTTATCAAAGATAAGGTGGCTTAGTATATCTGGGGTTATTTCTGCATCTTCTAATCTATTCCACTGGTCCTTGGGTCTGTTACTTTGCCAGTACCATGCAGTTTTTTATCACAGTGGCTTTATAGTAGAGTTTTAAATTGGGGATTGTAATATCCCTGCCATGCTGTGGTTGCTTAGAATTGCTTTTGCTATTCTAGGTCTCTTGTGGTTTTTTAATAAAATGGAGTACTACTCTGCCATAAAGAATGACAAGATTGATTCATTTACGTGCAAATGGATACACCTGGAGGACACTCTAATGAGTGAAATCAATAGATCACAGATAGGCAAATACCGGATCTTCTCATTGATATGAGCACCTGTAGATGCAAATGAGCTCTAGAAAATATGATGGTCTTTGTAGAATGGGAAATTTCCAAGGAAAATTTGGTGTGGGGATGTAATGAGGGGAAGGAATAAATATGATTCTGAAAGAAAATAAAAGAAAATTAAAAATAATGTATATAGGGGGTGGGGAGGTGTGGGTAGGTGGGGATATGGGTAAAAATGAGAATTGACTTGTGTCATATATTGGTACAAATTACCCAATGTTACGTGTGATTGTGAGATGCATGTAAATTGTACCAATAAAGAATTCAATTTTTAAAATATCAACTCACAGGCTGGAGATTTAACTCAATGGTTCTGGCACCTGCCTCACAAGGGCAAGGTCCTAAATTCGATCCCCAGTAACCATATACAATGCTGGGCATGGTGACTCACGCCCACAAGCAATCAGTACCACATACCACAGTGCCAGGTGTGGTGGCTCCCACCTGTAATCCCAGCACTCGGGAGGCAGAGACAGGAGGATTGCTAAATTCAAGGTTTGCCTGGGCTACATAATGAGCTCAGGGCCAGCCTGAACTACAAAGACCCTGTCTCAAAAAAAAATATCAAATCACAAAGGAAGACTTCCAACTATGAATGTATTGAAAGAAAACAAAGGAAATGCTTTATACCATTAGTCTGAGCAAGGATTTCTAGGATCTTGAAACAAAAACAGACAAAAAAGTACATATCAAACTATTGTAGTCAGGGTTTGCAAGGGAACAGATTTAATACAGGACATAAAATTAACAAGGTTATTTTGTAATATTCGCCCCAAAAATCAAATGCAGAGGAGTGCAAGAGATCCGTTCACACTCTAGAGACCTAAAGAATCCATCCAAGGATTGGGATGAGATGCACAACACTGGCTCAAATTTTCTCCGAGGAAAAGACTACATGTCTCCAGGATCTAGTACTTAGGTTTACTCCAGTTTCATTGGCCCCACTTTTAAAGATGGAAATAGGTGAATGCTGAGAACCAGTCAGCTCTATCAGCTCCTCTGCTACCCTAAGAAGAATAACAGGGAACGTGGCCTATTTGAGTGTAACAGTTCCCTGAATACTGTGTACAATTCTCTTATTCCCTTGCCCACCTGTGATCTTAGTATTCCTTGTTTGTTTGTTTGTTTGTTGTGAGTGTGTGTGTGTGTGTGTGTGCGCGTGTGTGACAGAGTCTCCCTATGTAGTTCAGGCTGGCCTTGAACTCTGTATGTAGCTGAGGCTAGCCTCGAACTTGCGATGATACTCCGACCCTCCGCCTCCCCAGTACTGAGATTACAAATATGTGCCACCACACCTAGAAGTCTTCCTTTCCTAAAGGGAAGATCTTACCAGTTTTTGCTCT
The DNA here is from genome assembly GCA_004025085.1 of Thryonomys swinderianus. Lineage (NCBI taxonomy): Eukaryota > Metazoa > Chordata > Mammalia > Rodentia > Thryonomyidae > Thryonomys > Thryonomys swinderianus. The sequence continues at coordinate 23,130 of PVIC010025167.1, forward strand.
GCCTTTCAGGCTGAAAAGAATATGCATCAGCCTAGTTTAAACTCTCATCATCTTCAGTGACCTCCCCCACAACAGCACTGCCACAGCTTCTCTTTGGGGTTGCTTAAGAGCATGAAGGGGAGGGGTCACATACTGACTGGGCCCACTCACAGTATCAAAATGGCAACTGAGTAACTGGCCTGGTAGCCTTTACTAATGTAACTCTTAGAACTAAAAATACCCCATGACTCTGAACCCAAAGCTTTTGTCTACAGAGAAACTGGAAACACCAGAAAAGTAGCAATCAGGGCTCTGGAACAGATCTTTTATAGGAATTCAGCTTTTCCTGATGGCCCCTAAAATACATTAACCCACTTCTCCCTTCATAGCTTTTCTATGAAAAGGACACTGTGCTATGCACATCAACTGCCAGAGCAGGCAGGTCAGGCAGTGCCTGGCGGGGTAAAGGGCCTGTGAGAGTGAGGTGGGGCAGTCTAATTCCATCTAAAGGACTTTTCCCTAAGCATCTCAGGGGCAGAGCAGTTTCAAACATAAAGGAACAAAAGCAAACATTTTCCTCATTTTCACCTGGATATAGGTTTTCTCAAGAACAAAGTAAGCCAAAAAAACAAACAAAAAAAAGGAAGAGCCAAAAAATATGCTCTGAAAAATTAATGTACATATAAAGAGATTTTATGTCCTTCCCCAATTATATTTTAAGATTTTGGTTATAGCACAATTGAATGAAACACTTCAGATAGCTGTTCTGAGACTTTGTAAGCTCATTTATTATTTCTTAGAGAGATCTGAACTACACAACTATTCTCTTTCTCTTGGACTCTACTTTTTGCTTTCCAAATGAATTGAGCTAAACTCATTATGAGAAATTTTATTGTACCACAATCCCTCTGCTAAATACCTGACTGATTTCATTGTTTTCTCAGGCCATGAACCTAAATACCTAATTGACAGAAGGATGTGTGTTCTTTCTGAGTGCACATCATCCCACAGGAAGGATTTTTGAATGTACGCTACTGTTCCAACGTCCCTGGCTATTGATCCTGATATTGCACAATTTCCCAATAAAGATCTTAATAACACAGGCATAAATTATCAGACATACTTAGAAATGTGGATTGCTTCTTTGGTTACAAATGCCTGCAGGCAATCCCATACCATGTTGGGAAGGGAAAAAGATTTCCTCCGGGAGAGCTTATCATTCTTTAAATATTTATGTTTGTTTTTCTCAGTTATAAAATTACTATATCCCCCCTCAAAAATTCCACAAATGTGACTATTGTTTGAAGGGATTTTTGCTTTTACCATAACCGTTGAGATAGTCAGTATATAACTTTGACTCACTGAAAAGTCAGTAGACTCTCTTGGCACAGTAGTGAGGTACAAACCAACCAATTTTTTAAAACATGTTTCTTTTTCATAACTGCACAGAGACATCATTCTGCACGCTGTTGACATTCTTTCAAGAAGCAAATTTTATAATAAAGATCATAATATTGAGCCTTGCACTTGCCATTATAACCACAGCAAAACTTTAATAATTTAGAATCAGACAAATTTATCTGATGTTTTCATTACAATGCACTTAGCCTCACATCTGCCATCATTAAAATGGGAAGAGACAAATCTGCTGTTTCTCCCCCTAACAGAAAAAGAATGAATGTCCTGGCTTCCCTGCAGCGTGTGGTATTCTACACAGCATGGGATAAGTGCTGGTGGAGATGGAAGAAAAAGTCCGCCATTTCCCAGGTAATTTACCACACAATTTATCATGTAGGTGCCCAAGAAGGACCCAAGTCTGACACAAAAGCCCATAGACAATTTCATTTTCTTATATTCCAGGATAAGATCCCCATCTTCCTTTTTTGATTTCCCCACATGCTTAGCACCTTTCTGTGTCCAATTTGTGCAACTGACTAATTCAATGAAAGACAATCAGCTCAATTAGTGCCTTACTGAGGTAGGATAGAAGAAATAAAAATGTAGAACAGAAATCTGTAGTTTTAAAATTGTACTTTTCTGAAAACTGCAGCTTCAGGACACAAAATTACTCATGGTTTCAGTGTCTTTTTTTCTCCTTCCAGGAAACTGACTCCTAAATTCCGAACAGTTTTTAAAAAACAAATAAGACTGAAACTCAGGCCCTTGCTTTTTCACTTGTAAATTGTACTTGAATTTCCCATGATGTTATAGATTCACAAATCAACACACTTCTACCCTCAAGGAAACAGAACTATCATTAAAGGGATACTAAATGTCTAAACTTAAAACACTAACCTTCAAACCCGTGGAAACTGTTTGTACTAACCTAGCCGAGTAAGTAGTAACCTGACAGATATCAGCAATGAATGACAGATATCATTCATTTTTTTGTTTGTTTTTTTGTTTTGTTTTGTTTTG